>BSQZ01000038.1:1230000-1250000 GCA_033239005.1 Lamellibrachia satsuma | reverse complement strand
TGCTCGCGCACCCGTGAGCTCCAGGCCTCTGCCACGGTGCTCGCGCACCCGTGAGCTCCAGGCCTCTGCCACGGTGCTCGCGCACCCGTGAGCTCCAGGCCTCTGCCACGGTGCTCGCGCACCCGTGAGGTCGAGGCCTCATTCACGGGAGAGATCCCCGTAAGGCTCCATCTTGGAGCCTCTGGCACGGTGATCAAACACCCGTAAGGTCGAGGCCTTTGGTGTGGGAGAGATCTCCTAGAGACTCCGGTACCATCTCATCCTTGGAGCCTCTGCCACAATGGTCACATACCTATAAGCTCTGGGCCTCTGTTGCGGGAGAGATCCCCGAAGGCCCCCTCTCAATGTGCTTGTACGGTACTTGATACTCAATGTTTTTCTTTGACGTGTTTCCTCTCTACGACCCCTTCTATGTGTCAAATACATGTATACAGCCCTTTACTTCGGATACGTGGATATTAATGAGACGATCCCTTATGATTTCACGTAATCTATACGTCGTTATCTCCACTGAACCCTACTGACTGTAATGACCAGTCTCAATGACCCTTGATCCTTTCGAAACTCATATGACCTTGCGTCGCCCATCATCACATAGCAACCAATGTTGCCGTAAGATCACAGCAATGTGGTCGGGTCATTTCCCGGTGACACCCGGTGCAACCAGTGATCAAAGACCACACCCAGAATGTCACAATGTTGAAATGGCACTATCTAGTGTTGTAAGCGAATCTGGCACAGCTAGGCCGCTAGATGGCACAGACAAGGCTACAACGGCGCCATGTAATCCTATAACCAACTCTGACACTTCCAGTGCATTAGTTGCACCGACAATTCTAAAAGTGGCGTAGCTACGCTTAAGTAAAGCACAAATCACACACTAGTGTCACAACACCACCTATCCATTTAGTACCGTGTTATAAATGTGCTGCACACAACTTAACCTGATATACACACCACACACTCACACATGACTCACATGAAATGTGCAATACACACATGACACATAGATAGGGTGGTTCCTATGACAGCGACAAATGTTGTCTTAGTGGGAGCCACCAACCCCATCGGCATTAATGTTGATATGTTTACGTCTTTAACTATTAATAAAAATTCATAGGAGGATGTATGTATGTATGTATTATGTAAATTCATATATATATATATATATATATATATATATATATATATATATATATATATATATATATATATATATATATATATATATATATATATATATATATATATATATATATATATATAGCCTATTTGGTCAAACCTAAACCGATGCAATATAACTTAATTGTGGTATTTGGGGTGAAACTTCTTCTTCTTAGAATTAGGTATATAACTGTTTAGGTTTTCCTTAAGCAAAGTTGACTTCTTAAGAAGTTGGTTGACTTGCGCTTGCCGTTTTGATCGAAATCTTCACTAAACAAGCCACAGCACAGTGATGCATTTATAATATTTGTTATTGGATAAAGAAATGTATCAAGACAGGCTTTCAGCAATGTAGTCGGTAATGGATCAAGATCACAGGGCTTATTTGGGGAGGACATGTTCATTTTCCTTACTTCATCAACTGAAGCAGGTGCAAAAGAAGCAAGCAGAGTATTTACTTTCGGATAATCCACTTTTACAGGATTAAAATTATGATCTGGAGATTGTAAAATTTCAGGAGTCAACCACGGAGTTGGTGTTTTTTGTGACACATATTTGGTGGTTATCGGGGCGTTTTTATGAAATAGAGCCTTAAGTACATGATAGTATTGTTTACACAAGTCGGGCAGATGTCCCTTTGGATCTCTGATAAGGTCGGATTTAAGAACATCAGCCTTGAAGGCATCAATGTCAAACTTATGTGTGGGTCTGTAAGACACATTGTGTTGATTGAACTACTGTTCTGGAAAAAAATAACATCAACAATGACTGTGTAGTGGTCCGATGTTGAGCGAGCTATCACGAGGTCAAGTCAGTGGCCATAAATGTGCATAGAGAAAGTCACATTTAGTCAAATGAAGTTAGGATATCATCAAAGGTAATGGTTACTGCTGTACATTTATCCAACTGAAAATTCAAATAACCAAAAATGTAAAATTTTGAATGTAGAATTGCCACATTTTCCAGCAAATCATGAAATTCTTCAAAGAAGTTGGCTGGCTGTCCAGGAGGTCCATACAGCCATACAAAATATGCCGTGAATAAAGAATCTGCAATGTCAACACATATGGATTAAAAAGAGTAAATCGGGGAGTAAAGGTGAATTTACTTTAAAATGGTCCGATACCAAAGAGCCAACACCATCACCTCTTCCAACTGAACGTGGTCGATGAAAAGTATAACCAGATGGAGATATGTCAGCTGCACAAGCAGTAATTGCAGTCTGGTTGAATGTTTCCGAAAAAAGTCGAGATGGCGTTGGAATGAACATGTTTGCCAGTGGATGAAGTGTAAAACGCTTTGAACAGTCCCTAAGACTGGGCACTGTGCTATATACGAACGTATTCCGAATTCCTAAGGTGACGGATAATTCACACAGCATCGAACATATACGATTTAATAAAATAGTGCAAACTAATACAAATCTTGCAAACATGTGCAATGCCTAAACGTTTGTGACATTATGTCGCCAAATGTATTATCTACGATCGCCATGCTAGCAAAACAATTAGATACAGCGTCAGTCACAGCTGCTCAAGGTTTTTGAAATGGCGCAATCCGCCACACCTTGGTACCAAATGGAAAGACTAAGAACATACTCTACATCAAAGTTTTGCAGTAATACACCCGGCCGTCGCAAGTTAACCCCGCTAGTTAGGAATACGTATGGTTATTCGTTCGCTTAGTTGCACTGGCGTAGCATCACATGCAATACGCGATGTGGCCTATTCATTTATGTCCGCCACATAATTCAACTGAACTTGTACTTTTCACGTCGATGTAGAAACCTACATTCCAATCAAATCACCAATTAACTAAGCATCAGCTCACGTTATTGATCATCATAGGTTCAGCCCTGCCTTTCTGTAAACGGGTTCTTCGTGTCGTCGCACTAGTGCTTTCAGATATGGAGATAACACACCAGCATACAATTGACGATTATACACACGGTGGAAGTTGCCCTCCATTTCTCTCATCGCGCAGTGCAGGGTTACGTCCGGTATTTCAAGAAACGTCAACAATCGCGCTAATTCCCACATCGGATCTCGCTGTAGATCCTTGTACTCGATGACGAGTATTGGACCATCAAATGTCAGCCATGATTCATAGAATAAACGCCACCGTATAATTCTTGTTTGTACGAACTTCGTCCATCTTCCTGAAAAGGTAATAATTTTGTTAACGGAAATCAAACGTGCCGTTTTGTTTGTGTTGAAACATGTATTTTTGTCTTGAGACTATGTATAAATCCGAATACAATTGTTAAGTGATTAATCGGCCCACAGAATGTCCCCATCTATCAGTTTACACAATATATCAGCTAACATTCGTCTGACTAAATGGCTATCTGTTATTTCGGATGCAGATCGAATGTCGCAATCTATCAACCGACGAAGTAGACCTGCACCAAACGCAGTTTATCGTGCTTCGCGGGAAACTTGCCTCCCGAGTTTCCCATGAACTTGAAGCAAATCCGTATGAAATAAATGTGATACGGCAGTGCACTGAATACCAGTAGTCCACACGTAACTGCCTTTCTAGGACATTTATGCTTATAATGATTAATTCCTTATTTGTTCGAACTACATTTATGATTATAATGTTGTTGTATTGTACAATCGAAATAAAATAAATATGCAGCACAACACTCAAGTACTCTCTCAAAACAAAGTACGTATGAAGCAAAACGCAAGATTACTCACTCGAAACCAACCAACCAACCAATACTACATCCAACACAATCCGAAAGAAAGTATTCATTCTCACAGTGGACCATATATTAATGGAACGCATCCTTTACTCTTTATATAAATATATGTTAAAAGAGTAGATATGTTTAAGCACTATCTTGACAAGTCTATCAGAAGGGCGGGTTGCGCATAAATGAGTAATCGTTTGACTCTCGAGAAACCAATGGCTTCCTTGTCCACTTGCCAACAGGGGATTTTAATATGTTCTTGACAATCTCGATAAATCTTGTTAATTCTACTTACTAGAAAGAAAGCTCTTGACGGGAACTACTCCAACATGACTTTTTCCTTCCGACCTAGTCCTGTGGAAGTCTGCCACGAGGGTGTCCTCTGGGTCTCGCACGAGCAGGATCGCCTTCCCGTATAGATCGCCGCCGGTTCCCATATCATCACTTGTTTGTACAACTATCACCGAACCGTTGCTGACGTGCTGAGCAAGGAAATCTTTACGCTTCAGTTGTCGATCCTGGTCAACACTGCCCGTGTAGATTCCTTCCCAACCGACAAGAAATACAGATTAATGACGTTGACGGCGACGGCAGCATAAATGCTATTATACAGAAAGGACAATTAATTACGTTCGTGCAACCTACTCAACACCTTTAAGATAATAGAGATGCCTAGCAAGTCAAACTTGCAACGTATACTTGTAAAGATATGTTTTGCAATTGTTACAAAGTACAGAGTTTCAGCGACTTGATAGAACTATATAACCTATTCATCGCAACAATACGACTAAGTAAATAACGTCGTATTAGGATGTACGTTGGTTAGGTTGCAAACTTGATAGAACTATATAACTTATTCATCGCAACAATACGACTGAGTAAATAACGTCGTATTAGGATGTACGTTGGTTAGGTTGCAAACTTGCCGTTTATCTTTATCAGTTCAAACACGTTACAAATAAAAGTGTTGTAAGTAAACAATGACATGTTTTGACATCCTTGATTCGCTGGGCGTTATATCGGTAAAAACGTTTCGTGGTTTGCTAAATGTAGGACCACAAGTTAACTGTTTAACGTATTTGCATAAAGGTCGTCACTAATAAATATACTCTCAAATACAGAGAGAGTTGTACGTCAGCATTTAAAATATATTCATTCTAGGTGTATACACGGACAGACAGCATGTAGCAAACTGGCAGAATCGATTACACACGTTATTTCACACAAGTGATTAGTTGTCCAATTGGACGCATCGTTTCTTGAAAGCAACACAAAGTCGATGCAGTGTCGCCCGACAACCCGACCAATCGTGTTAACGGACTTTGTAAACAGCTGAATCCTCAGGAAAACAAATCATTTATTGGTGACGTAGCACACAATGCACGTACACTTTATAAGTTTGGCGTGCTGACTCTCCACAACATTACTTGCATTTTCACGGTCGTATGTATATCGATATATATATGATGCTGAACATTTTCACGAATACTAAAACTGTTATACACGAATAGCATTTGATTGAATGCAATATAAGATATGTTTAGATCATGAAAACGATATTGACAATTATTAAATAAAAAAATAATAAAAAAATAAAGTTAAATCATCAGTTCATAGTGAATGCAGAGAGAAGGGTCACTTACGTGTTGCTTGCTGGATCAAATGCCGCAACCAGACACTGCCGGAACCGTGGATGCTGGCTAGAGCTACGACAGTAGAGGCAGCTGGCTCCTGGTAATGCAGTGGTGGACATGTTGTGTCGACCTCCGACGCGATTACGTTTGAGCTTAATTTGTGCAAGCCTTTCGCCTTCCAGTGGGTCCCTTTTCGGGGGTTGTGTGTTCCCCCCTTACCTCGCTGACCCAATTTGCGTTTACCCCATGCGTTTCCCTTCTGCATTCCATGATATTGTTTGTTCACCGTAATAACGGCTGGTTCAATCTTTAAGTTGCCGGGTCGTACATTGAGCACGTCCTCGTTGACGTACTGGTTCACCAACACCACTCTTTGATGTGTTTTCTTTTCTCCGCCGACCAGTAAATCAATAAATCGTTTATCTTCACGCCCGTGCCTCGGTTTTTGCATCGGTTCTTTCGAATCGGCCAACCCGTATACATAAACCCGGGCTCTCTGGTGTTTCCTATGAATAAATCTGGCAGGTCGTTCTGCCAAATGACTTGCAAGCAAAGCATTTCGGTAGTCACTTGATCGTTCACTTTCGAATGGCAGTTCTGTGCATAATAATACAATAGCATACACCATTACCACGCCAACAGATGCCGAAACTAGCGACTTCATTGACATCTTCTCGTAGGAAGCCATGACGCCTATGATGGTGTCTGATGAAATAAAGGCAACGTGTGATCACAGCAATATATACAATGGCTGCAACCAAGCCAGGCAAAAAGAAGAACATAATACGGGTGAAAAAACCTTTCTTTTTATGTAACGCGATGCCATTGTCGTAACGTGATGCATTGTATATCGCATTGTTCTGTGCAGGTCTCCACCAACGTCGTCATCATCATTCTGTGTGAGTTTTTACTCATACTCGTTCTCGTATTTGTTGGAGCCTGATATGTAATACTGGACACCAGGTACAGCAGAAGTATTGTGGTATGATGTGTACACATTATGTATGTACATAGGTATGTGTGCTGCCTCTAATGATATATTATAGTGAGTTTGAAGTGCATGCGCTTCACACTCTCACTACGTTCAGCTGCAGTCACCTTTTTGCAGGTGAAATGGGATATCAGTGCGCAAACCTCCCCAGCTGGTACGTAGCCTGGCCATAAACAAGACCCTTGCTTAACGTCTCCCAGATACACTACTGATGCTGGGAATCCTGCGCCCCAGGCAAATCCGTTAGGGATCTGGGAGCAGACTGGAGCCCCACAAGTGCCCACATGCGCGTGGATATGTCCCAACACTCACTAATCCAGTCCCCAACTGTTGGCAAATAGTAACTTTGGGATATCCTAGCGAGTGCCCTTCGTATGTAAATATGATCCTCTGGGGTGAAGGCACACCTGTTATGCCAGTGCACTGACGAAAATGCTCTTAGTCCCGTGCTTGCCCCACACTAGGCAGCAATGTGGCATATATGTGTGTGCTAAGAATCTCTCGGTCAAGGATTTACAGTCTACATCAAGAGAAGATATACAGAAGATAAAGAAAAAAAAGAAGACTTCCATCGCGACATGGAATGTCAGGACAAAACATGAGGAAGGGCAGCTTGATCTGCTCTTGGACGAACTGGAAAAATTCAACATCGACAGTACTGGTATATCAGAACACACTGGTGTAGTGATGTTGATGCGGTATTTCAGGAAAAATGGATATACGATCATTCTCGCTGGAAGAAAAGATGGTATCCACAGACGAGGTGTGGCACTTGTCCTCTCATCTCAGTATGCGGAAGCTCTGGTTTCGTATGAAGCCGTTTCTCCGAGGACGGTTAGTATCTGGGTAAAAACCAGAACTGGTATGCGAAACACCATCCATATATATGCACCATAGGTAAAAAAAGGTAGGTAAAGTCATCCCCCCAGGCATTACGCCTTAGGAAGCCATGAAGGCTTAATGGCCAGTGCGTAAACCTGGTTTCTGTAGTGCGAAGCAACTTAGAGTGCAGTTATCCTGACTCTCCTGGACGGGACACTAGTCCATCGCAGGTACCTTCCAAACAGTGTTTGTACTCATTTACAGCTGAGTAGACTGAGGCAAAGTAGGGTAAATGAAATTGCCTAAGCTTCGAAAACGAACCGTGACCAGTGTGGGTCTTGAACTCACAATCCTTGAATTTAGAGTCCAACACCTTAACCACTAGACCACGGCTGCCGCCTATATGCACCATACTCATCTTATACTGATGAACACAACGAAGACTTCCTGGATCTGATGCAGTTAAACATCAGTGCCGTCCAAAAGGGTGAAGAACTACAAGTTCAGGTTGATTTCAATGCAAAAACGGGTGACGAACAACATTCTTCCTGGCTAGAAGTTGTTGGAAAGTTTGGACTAGCCGTACGAATGATAAAAGATTAATGCAATTATTTACCTCCATTAGGAGAGCGACGTGGATTTAACCAGATGGAGAAACAATGAATATTCTTGTACAGAGGAAGCTCAAATGCTAGCTGAAAAACTGGTGGACAGATCAACAGAACTCAGATCACATCTTGGTCATAGCAAATATAGACATCAAACCCCGTGTTTCAAGATCACACATGAAAGTTTTCAAGAGGTACGATGTTGATAAGCTTTGTGATAGAGAGTTAAGGCAAGAGTTCCAAGTGAAAATTCATGGAGTATTTTAACACCTATTGGAACTCGGTGATAGACCAGTTGATGAACTCTGGTAAGACTTCAAAGAGACAACAAATTAAATTACTGAGAAGGTGGTTGTTTTCAGGCGTACAAAAACAGGTAGTCAATCTTCCATCAGTTCTAGCAATCGAGGGTGAGGAAAGTAGAATGGCACGCACAGAGTTATCGAAGAACACCTCAAATGCAAAGAAGCGTGAAATGTACAGCGATAAGAACATACTCGTGAAGAATGCAATAAGAACCCACAAGAGAAAAAACTTGAGGAAAATATACAAGTTATGGAGGAGGATTTAAAATAAAACAACTCGCATAATTTGTTTAAAACTGTGCGAGAACTCAGCAACAAGCGATATAAGCACTTCATGGCGGAAAAGATCAGGTGTTGCAATGTTGGGAAACATACTTTGAGAAACATCTTAACACAAACTGGCCAAAATCAGAGGAAGCACTTGACGACATTCCAGATAACATCCCTCGACTGGTTGGACCACCATTATCAACAGAGGAGGTACATAAGGCTGTCAAAGCAATGAAGTCAAGGAAAGCGCCTGGAGCTGATCGCATAAGGACTGAAGGTTTGAAAGGGAGATAAAATTGCTTAGATGCTCCTGAAAATAGTCAATGCAGCATGGCACCAGGAAAAGTTACGAACATATTGGAGCAGAGTATGATCAACCCAATACGAAAGAAAGGGTGCAAGTTAACCCCATAAAAATATCGAGCAATTTCTCAGATATCCATCCTGGGTAAGGTTTTCTGCAAGATGATACTCATGAGGATATATGAAAAAATTGACACACATCTATCAAAGCAGCAGTTTGGATTCAGGAAGAACAGAAGAATGGTAGATGCTATCTTCACTCTGCGACAGATCATGGAAAAGGCAAAACAGCACCAGATCCCGCAGCATTAAAATTTTGTGGACGTCAAGGTTACATTTGATACTATCTGGAGAGGGATATTGTGGAAGATGTCTATTGGGATGGATCCCAAAATCATGTCACTGATTGAAGCTATGTATTATAATGTTGAATGTGCAGTCGTCATCAATGGTTAACATATATAATGGTTCAGGTGGAAATGGGGGTGAGACAGGTTTTTTTTATCACATATCATGTTCAGTTTGTTCCTGGAGTTCATCATGGCAGATCTAAAGAGCTTATGCAAGGAGTTCAAGCTAGATGCCAACCTTAGCTTTGAAGCAGATGACACAACAATTATGTGGTACCGTGTTTAATATAAGCTACAACTGTCAGCTGAAGAATTGCAAGCTACCTGTAGGAAATGTGGTATGAAAACCCACTTCTCCGAATGCAACCTCATCGGAGAAGCGCATTATTCTGGAAGGCAAATAACTGGAGACTGTGGGATATGTTTCTTGGGTAGAGTGGTACCGTCTACACAGCATAACTGACGCATAACCTTAGTATCAGCCTTTGGTAGACTCAGAAATGGCACATTTTCCAATAGAAGCATCACAATAAGATTGAACGCCAGATTATATGGAGCCCTTATACTTCCAATAGTAATATATTGTGAAGAGGCTTGGGCTCTAGGATCAAAGGAGATTCAATCTCTTGAGTTTTTGATATGCGCTGCCTGCTGGCTATTAGAGGTGTTACCACGGTGGACAGACTACAAAATATCAAATCAGGGTACTTTTACATCTGAATCTATCATCTACCACATATATCATCAGATACAGAAGACTGTGGTGGCTTGGGCATGTTGACGTATGCAAATAGAAAATATCGTCATGAAAGCATACAGACAAAACTTCAAAGGACAGTGGAAGAGAGGAAGAACACTGAAGAGATGGGGTGACCTGATCAGAAATTACACTGGGCTCCCGCTATTGACAGCAGAGCGGCATGACATAAACAGAACAGAATGAAGGGGTGCAACATCCTGGAGGAGAGCGAAGAGTCACTATGGCGTATGCTTTTAAGCCAAGTCAAGTCAGTAGAAGGTACGAGTTTTAAAGTCTTCTTCCAAAATATACAAAATAGTGGGGTGAACGAAATTGCCCTCTAACCGGCGAGCTACCGCACCCCACTACCACTGCCTTATTATGTATCGTTCGGCACCTCATTTGTTCAATGCTACTGAACATATTTAAATATTTAGGTGTTAAATTAAACACGTTTTCTACTGTGTTTTGCAATATAACTGGTAACATCATGTTTGTTTCAGAACTGTTGTTACGTTTCGTAAAATATATTGGTAATAAAATGTACTTCTTACATAGAGCGGTATCCAGTCCTTGGGACCGTTCAGAGTGCTTAACACTACACACCCGGCAGACTTGTTCATTGCAACGCCATTTCGACTTATCTTATGTTAGTGTAGTGTAGGGAATAACATTCGATGTCATTGTCATCTCTGTCTGTAGTCAGGTGCTCACTTATAGAACTGAGTGAACTGTGGCAGCGTGGGATGAACGAAATTGCTAAAGCTTCGAAATGGCAGCAAGAGGATTCGAACCCGGGTTCTCTCCAATGAGGGCCCGACGTTCTAACCGCTACGCTACCGATTAAGCCCCAAATAAAAGCATCAGTAACCATGAATCACATGGTAGTAAAGAACTCAGTGATATACAATGAGTTCTTGTTGTAGTATTCGTTTCAACTAACAATCTTGCCACTATTAGTGGAGCGCAACAGCTCTGCGGGAATGGACGTGTGGACTGAGTGATGCGAGTGGAGCTGGCAGCGCCCCTGGTGGACAGCACGGAGTGAGTGGAACCCCTGGTGGATAGTGTGGAATAAGCGGGGTTCACTGGTGTTGTCACGCTGAAATCCGTCACATAGAGACAGTTTCTGTTCTCTCCTCGAACTATTGGCTAATTTGAAAGATCGATTCCACGTAGGCCGATATCGGGCTAGGAACTGGGTAGTAGACAGTGGTAGGTGAGATATTTCCATCAAGCGCGATATATGGTGCGCGACGAACAGAGGCAACTATACAGGTCGGGACAGGATCATTTTCTCCACAGTGCGCGACACATCCATGTCCCAGCGGCGGCGCACCAGCGGCTTAGTGATGGTAACACCGTGATAACATGGTAACACCGTGGTAACATGGTAACACCGTGGTAACATGGTAACACCGTGGTAACATGGTAACACCGTGGTAACATGGTAACACCTTGGTAACATGGTAACACCGTGGTAACATGGTAACACCTTGGTAACATGGTAACACCGTGGTAACATGGTAACACCGTGGTAACATGGTAACACCGGGGTAACACCGCGGTAACATGGTAACACCGTTGTAACATGGTAACACCGTGGTAACATGGCAACACCGTGGTAATGTGGTAACACCGTGGTAACGTGGTAACACCGTGGTAATGTGGTAACACCGTGGTAACGTGGTAACACCGTGGTAACGTGGTAAAACCGTGGTAACATGGTAACACCGTGGTAACATGGTAACACCGTGATAACATGGTAACACCGTGGTAACATGGTAACACAATGGTAACTTGGTAACACCATGGTAACGTGGTAACACCATGGTAACACCATGATAACACGGTAACACCGTGGTAACATGGTAACACCGTGGTAGCATGGTAACACCGTGGTAACATGGTAACACCTTGATAACATGGTAACACCGTGGTAACATGGTAACACCGTGGTAACATGGTAACACCGTCATAGCATGGTACCACCGTGGTAGCATGGTAACACCTTGGTAACATGGTAACACCGTGGTGACATGGTAACACCGTGGTGACATGGTAACACCGTGGTGACATGGTAACATCGTGGTGACATGGTAACACCGTGGTGACATGGTAACACCGTGGTAACATGGTAACACCGTGGTAACATGGTAACACCGTGGTAACATGGTAACACCCAGGTCGCCATGCAGTAGGGCCACGCGGCGTGATCGGACACGACGAACTTAACGAGCAGTCTCATCGGTGATCAGTCATCCCTCCGAACCATAGAGCTGGGCGCTCTCCACGCGCACAATTACGAGTCTCATATGGAGGTCACGTGACAGCTTCTTGTCAGACCATATATTCGAGAGCGCATTGCATTTATAATGAGCAGTGTGCAGCTATCTTTTCTACGTCAGCTGTCGATGTAGTGGAAATTGTAAACGTTCAAGATATTCCTTCCGCCGAGGAAAACCTTTCTCTGCTGACTGGCGTGATCTTTTGTCTTTTGCTTTTATACGTCCTTGTCTACCAGCGACCTCACACGCGCCGAGTGCGCATATAGCAGTCTAAAAGTGAACGTTCGTTTGACTTCGCGTCAGAAGACAAAGTTACGACCGTACAGAAAACACATCAGAGCGTTGTCCAAGAAGGGAAGGGGTGTGGCGCGTAAGAGAGTGATCATACAAACTGGGGGCTTCCTACCGGTCTTGCTAGCCCTGTTAGCGTTCTTGGTCCTTCTTTCGTTGCTCCAGAAGTTGCTACAACCCTGATACAGCACTAAAGAAGATGGCCTTGGTGGACCCGCGGCAGTTATAGAGCGTTCTACCATCGTCGCAACCACCGATAAACACCGTCGGGTATATCATGCGTTGACCGGATGAGGATGTGAAAACCATCCTCGATTTGAAACACTTGCAAGAACGGGATATTGTGACGTTGTACAATCAGGTCTTGTAGCGGCACAACAACATGAACGAGAAACGGGTGCAGCAGCCGGTACGAGTGGCCGTGTGAACAGTAACAACGACAAGGTTCCCGGAGAGACGGTAGGACCGACGGTGGCAACACGACCGGCGGTAGCGGTAGACGGTGTAGAGGCCGAACTTGCGGAACGCTTTCCGAAGAGCATGAAAAAAAGGCATCTGTTGGTTGAAAAGCTGAAAGTCGACCTCGCAATCGCGTGGACCAATCGAGGGGAATTCTTACGCGACGGCGCGGTGGATCTGGTAGGGTGGAACCGTTTCTCGCGTCATCTGAAGCGACTCATCGTACCATTAGAGCTGGTCGGTAATGCCGACATACAGCTATATATACAGCGTGTGGCCGCCGCTTAGACATCAGCATTTACAATCTGACGAGCGGACGAGGCGATTCGAACCTGTGGACGGCAGTGTTGAGCAGTTCCTTCGGTTACCTCTTACCCAACCCGTCTATGTAACGCGATGGCGGCATCGTCTGACTTTTATCTGACCTTACCTAGCAATGCGTCTATGAGCCTATACCGGAAAACAAGTTGACTAATTCCCTCTGTCCGGCCAGTGGGAGTGTGGGTTTGTGGAGATTCAGAACTCGTACAGTTGGTGAAACGTCAGAGTCGACAATTACGAGTTTGGCGCAGTTATCCGTCCTTCTCGCGACATCAAAAACTTGAATCGAAGTCGGCTATTGCGATAAACCCGAAAGGCTGATCGACACCACAAACACAACCATAAAGATAGAAATAGAGGGAAAGAGAGTGACGCTGAGTTACAGTAAAATCACACATAACGGACCGTGAAGTAGGAGCCGGACACTATATTCTACGCTGACGTACTGCACATATTACGGCTTAGCAAATCGAACAAAAGCAGTTCCAAAGAGGTCGACTCCGTGGTAAACATGGCGCAACTGTTTTATTCGCTCTATGTTTTCTCGAGAAATCGTTTTTGTTACCATTTAGTCAGAGGCAGTATTTTTGAGGTAGCAATTCCGGGACTCAAATTCAACGAGTGATAAAAGGGATTTGTTTACAGTTCGTGAATTAAATAGGTGTATCAAACTATCGTTTACATTGTTGAATATATATATATATATGAGATAAAGTGATAAATTTCCATAAATTACACAGCTAAGGTAATATCTGACGTAGTTGTAGTAAACGTTTTCGGTAGAAACTAACAGCAGGATTTTATCCTAAGTTAGTATACACCTGTTGTTCTGTTTACAATGTGTTCTGTTCGCTAAGTGGCAGGCTTTTTTGGTTCATACGAGCATAGTATGTAGAACACAGTTAGCAACTCATTCAAGAACTAGAGGACATGAGGCAATGTTAGTAAAGGATCAGAGTAGATTGGATATCAGGAAGTACTCACATGAGGCAATGTTAGTAAAGGATCAGAGTAGATTGGATATCAGGAAGTACTCACATGAGGCAATGTTCGTAAAGGATCAGAGTAGATTGGATATCAGGAAGTACTCACATGAGGCAATGTTAGTAAAGGATCAGAGTAGACTGGATATCAGGAAGTACTCACATGAGGCAATGTTAGTAAAGGATCAGAGTAGATTGGATATCAGGAAGTACTCACATGAGGCAATGTTAGTAAAGGATCAGAGTAGATTGGATATCAGGAAGTACTCACATGAGGCAATGTTAGTAAAGGATCAGAGTAGATTGGATATCAGGAAGTACTCACATGAGGCAATGTTAGTAAAGGATCAGAGTAGATTGGATATCAGGAAGTACTCACATGAGGCAATGTTCGTAAAGGATCAGAGTAGATTGGATATCAGGAAGTACTCACATGAGGCAATGTTAGTAAAGGATCAGAGTAGATTGGATATCAGGAAGTACTCACATGAAGCAATGTTAGTAAAGGATCAGAGTAGATTGGATATCAGGAAGTACTCACATGAGGCAATGTTAGTAAAGGATCAGAGTAGATTGGATATCAGGAAGTACTCACATGAGGCAATGTTAGTAAAGGATCAGAGTAGATTGGATATCAGGAAGTACTCACATGAGGCAATGTTAGTAAAGGATCAGAGTAGATTGGATATCAGGAAGTACTCACATGAGGCAATGTTCGTAAAGGATCAGAGTAGATTGGATATCAGGAAGTACTCACATGAGGCAATGTTAGTAAAGGATCAGAGTAGATTGGATATCAGGAAGTACTCACATGAGGCAATGTTAGTAAAGGATCAGAGTAGATTGAATATCAGGAAGTACTCACATGAGGCAATGTTAGTAAAGGATCAGAGTAGATTGGATATCAGGAAGTACTCACATGAGGCAATGTTAGTAAAGGATCAGAGTAGATTGGATATCAGGAAGTACTCACATGAGGCAATGTTAGTAAAGGATCAGAGTAGATTGGATATCAGGAAGTACTCACATGAGGCAATGTTCGTAAAGGATCAGAGTAGATTGGATATCAGGAAGTACTCACATGAGGCAATGTTAGTAAAGGATCAGTGTAGATTGGATATCAGGAAGTACTCACATGAGGCAATGTTAGTAAAGGATCAGAGTAGACTGGATATCAGGAAGTACTCACATGAGGCAATGTTAGTAAAGGATCAGAGTAGATTGGATATCAGGAAGTACTCACATGAGGCAATGTTAGTAAAGGATCAGAGTAGATTGGATATCAGGAAGTACTCACATGAGGCAATGTTAGTAAAGGATCAGAGTAGATTGGATATCAGGAAGTACTCACATGAGGCAATGTTAGTAAAGGATCAGAGTAGATTGGATATCAGGAAGTACTCACATGAGGCAATGTTAGTAAAGGATCAGAGTAGATTGGATATCAGGAAGTACTCACATGAGGCAATGTTAGTAAAGGATCAGAGTAGATTGGATATCAGGAAGTACTCACATGAGGCAATGTTAGTAAAGGATCAGAGTAGATTGGATATCAGGAAGTACTCACATGAGGCAATGTTAGTAAAGGATCAGAGTAGATTGGATATCAGGAAGTACTCACATGAGGCAATGTTCGTAAAGGATCAAAGTAGATTGGATATCAGGAAGTACTCACATGAGGCAATGTTAGTAAAGGATCAGAGTAGATTGGATATCAGGAAGTACTCACATGAGGCAATGTTAGTAAAGGATCAAAGTAGATTGGATATCAGGAAGTACTCACATGAGGCAATGTTAGTAAAGGATCAGAGTAGATTGGATATCAGGAAGTACTCACATGAGGCAATGTTAGTAAAGGATCAAAGTAGATTGGATATCAGGAAGTACTCACAGAGGAAAATCAATGAACAAATGGAACATATTATATACAGATTGTGTAATGTGAATATGTTTAAAAACAACGTTGACACGTATCTCAGAAGGGCGGATTACACATAGATTAGAAAGGTTGGACTCTTAAATTATATCTTGTTAAATACGCGACGACATATTTACCGACTAGTAGAGATGGCGTTCGTGAATCGGCTGTCGTGCGAGGGGGTCAAGAGCTAACTGGACCTGACGACTCAAACGAGCATCGAAGATGGCCAGTTGTTGGAAAGCGGGAGGGCCCATCGAGTTTCTCCCACCCGGATCTGGGAATGATTACAAACACTTGGCCAACTCTTACCTGTACGTACGGGTGCGCGTCGTCAAAGAGACGGGACTTCGATACGGATAGCGCAGTGGGTCCTGTGAACAATTGGTTACATTCGCTTTCAGTCAATGACCCTTTCGGCGAACCTATACACCTGTCGAGCCTACACGGAAACGCTATTGAGTTACGGCACCAACACTTTGTGGTACAAAGACACGGCCGGTCGCATGGACGTGACCGACAACGCGAACGAAGGCATGTGGCAGCGGCGCGAGCACATCAATGAGAACCGGTGGTGATGTCGACGTGATGGAGCGATTGAACGCGGATTTGTTCTGGCAAGACCGTTACCTTCTCAACGGATTCGACGTGAATACCCGTCTAATGCGAAGCAAGAATGCGTTTGCTCTCATTGCCGCCGTCAACGACCCCGGTTTCAAAATAGAGCTCGTCGAAGTGGCCTCGCACGTGAGAAAGGCCAAGTTGGCCCTTTTAAACGTTTTGGCGAAAGGGACGGCAAAACCCGATGCGTCGCATCGACTGCAAAGTGTTCTCGATACCGCAAGGGACAATGTGTAACACGCACGTCGGATACGTTCCAGAAATGTGTCTAAATTATCGCGGTTAGCGATCAGGTTCGGTTCTTCCAAGCAGCGCCCGCAACAGTTCTGCAATGCGTGAAAGCATCAATAGCGATTCATGTGCTTGTGCCTCAGTATAAAGCCGTAGTTCAAGTTGTTCTTGAAAGTGGTCGTCCGCTCGTCGAAAGGTTGACGACACAGTCGAGCCTATAGAACGCGCATGTCCGTACTTTCAAATGATAATAATTGTATCTAGTCTGTACGGATCCTCTCGCCACGACCGTCTGTATGCTTGACCAGTGATCGAGGATCACCTGTCGCAGGTGTTCCTTCATATCATCTTCGGCTAACGGAAGCACGGTGGGCGGTTCCACGGGATCGTCTCTCGAAGGTGAAGGAGGCTGGAACGCAGCCTCAAGATCGATGCGAGTGAAAGCCATCTTCTCGTGTTAAGAGTCAGAAAAACATTTACTACAATCATCCACTAGACATCACATCTACGGCGCTTTTTCAACGCTCAGCTGGCTGAAAGGTTGACATTTGATTGCGTGTCTCTTCAACGAGTCTCGTCTCGCGAAAGAAAGGTTGCACTCCGCGCAAACGTATCCGGTGCAGCCGGACGAACAGCGTCGTCTTCTTCCAATCTTCTGCGATTCCAGTACATCTTTGAAACAAAGTGATGTCTCCATTTATTGGAGTCGCCACCAGGAAACACCTTTGCCTATAGAAAACGCCTTTGCTAATTAAACACACGTCTATAAGTCCACTAGGATATGTCTCAGTTATTGCATTACAGTTTGGTAGGAGGCTCATTTACTAGACCAGAGAGCACCCCTGCCTATTGAAAGCGTCAGTTGTTATATATAATTACGTATAGTAGCCCGCTAGGAGACGTCTCAGCACTTGCAGTATCGATCGCTAGGAGGCGCCTTCATTTACTTGACCAGGGACCATCTCTGCCTCTATATGTAGCGTCCGTTGGAAGGGAAAGTTTCGCCTATAAACCCGCTAGGAGGCGTATCAGCGCTTGCATTACCAATCGTTAGAAGGCGCCTTCATTTATTAGTCTCGCCAGCAAGGACCACCTTAAAGGATGTATCAGTAAAATGGAGTGTCTACGACTAGATCTTTTTCCCTTATGAAAACTTACGTCGAGTGTCTGCCGATGTTGCAATTCTAGATCGGAAACGAAACGGGCTCCGCAGTGTCGAAAAAAGAAAATGTTTAGCGTCAGTTTAAGCAGTATGTAATCGATACGGCGTTGTGCTAGAGCTCACATAGTAGCTGACCACGCCTCTCACCCGTCAATCCTACGGAAAGGCGGGGCGCGCCACCTCAACACCGGGGGCTAGTGCGTGTTTGGACGGATGTTGGTCATAGATACTATACTGTATGCAGAACCAACACCACGAGGCACCACTGTTTTATAGGAGGCCCGGGTTAATTTGTATGTTTTTCACGCTAAGCAAAAATGAATGTATTTGGGTGTTTTTACGCTGGGAAAGAGAGTATGCAACGATAACACTTGTTTTCAGTTATCTGTTTTATTCTCTCGTAAATAAAATATCAATATATCAACGTCTTCTTCTTCCGACGACGAGGAACATTCGGCGGTAAATACAACGTCGTCGTCGTTGCCTTCGTCGTGTTCGGACAAAGAGGAACATGCGGCGGCAAATACAACGTTGTCGTCGTTGCCTTCATCGTGTTCGGACAAAGAGGAACATGCGGCGGTAAACACAACGTCGTCGTCGTTGCCTTCATCGTGTTCGGACAAAGAGGAACATTCAGCGGCAAATTCAACGTTGTCGTCGTTGCATTCGTCGTGTTCGGACAAATAGGAACACGCGGCGGCAAATACAACGTCGTCGTCGTCATTGCCTTCGTCGTGTTCGCACAAGGAGGAAGTGCCGTCAACGTCGATCGTCTCCGCAGGTGCGCTTTTTTCGTCATCGACGATTGACTCGACGGATACACTGATGACAATGCCGCCGAATGGTTCCTTGGGACATACATCACACTCGCATTCGTGTCACCAATCCACGTCCATGTACTGCGCCCAGGCCTCGTCGGGTGGCCTCGTTCACCAGCGACCACGAAAGCACACAATTAGTAAGGGTCCCTTCCACATTCACCAAATTGTAATTAACGTACTTAGCTCACCTCTCCTTACGCAAAATCAGACGCATCGTTATACCTAACAGTTCAGCTAGAGTGTATTGGCGGTCTTCGTCCGAAAGATAATGCACATATCCCGCATCGAACTGCACGGGACGCGACATATGATTGTCAAAGAGACACACCCATAGATCTTCCTGCGTCTTATTCTCATTTAATATTCTCAATTCCCACCGCTATGACACACCTCTTATACGATTTGCAAGACAGGCAACAGCTTCAATTGTGAAGACGTAGGAAACCGCATCAAATATCACAAAGAAGACGATGAGAAAGCATCGGCTAGCAGACCCTACATCCGAAGCAACAGGTAAACATCGGAAAAAGAGATGCGTACATCAGCGATAACAGATCACATGACTCAACAGAATCACATAGTAGACTGGGAGGGGGCCAAATTTATAGGCAGGGAGTCGGACTGGAGAACAAGAGGCATCAAATAAGTGATATGGATAAGAAAAACCAAAGACAGCATGAATCGAGAAGAGGGCCGAAACAGATTCTCACATATCTATGATGATCTCCTGAAGGGCCACCCAGGGCGCGGCCGCGGGGGGGCACACACCAGAGTGATACGTCTGCATAGAATAACTACCGTGTCGCCATCTACCGGTAATCGTCTGAAGGAGATTGCTGATAGCAGTCGAAACATCACGGAAAGAAAAAGGTAAACTGACTGTGAAATAAGTACAAATATTACTCATTGAGCCATACGGTCTGATGAACATCTTCACTCATGTGCGGTGTTATTGTCGGACACCATGTTCTTTACTTGCACCAAAAGACCGATAACGAGTCCACTGTTATAATGTTTCACT
>BSQZ01000038.1:1217500-1225000 GCA_033239005.1 Lamellibrachia satsuma | reverse complement strand
CAGAATACACAACAAGATGGGGACTAAAAAATGTGTGATTGTCTATAATATATGTTATATTGTTAATTTAACGTAAGGCAAAACTATTAGACATCAAACGAACACTGGTGTGAAACAACAAACATAAACTGACAATAACACTGGGATTAATGTAACCCTCTAAAGGTGCTAAGTGGCGCGTTGCCATTCATTTTCCAAAAAACTCTGTGTTAATCACTGAAACACCCATACGCACAGCCCATCTTGTCACCTACACGTCAACTTAAGCAACGTGCACCGGTTGCACGTTGCAATGTTGGTCAGTGGCACCGCATCGTCCCGAAGACATGTCAGTTGATAAATCGGCGGTTTGACTCAATCGGAGACATATGCACATAAGTATCATGGCATGTTACGGCGCCGTAGCGACTACACGTACAGAATGCACGTGGCAAGGCAGGGTTTTTCTATCAGGCACGGTGCACTTGGTAAATTAAAACAACATGTAACCTAATGAAATAGCATTCTTTAATGATATTACCTGATATTACCTGACTGGATAATACAACGACGATATATGAGCGTCGATTGTGGAAACCGTAGACAGATATAAAAAAAATTACATATCGGGCCTACAACAACACATGGATGACTGAGTGTGACTGAATACTACAGTAGCCCCACGTGGATGCCTATGTGTGACTGACTGTCCACTACGATTCCAACTTCATGCTGGCAATGGTCAAAACGCGTACAGCATTTACATTACTTTTTCATTTGAACTTCTGGATACCGCTTTATGATAAATAAGCAGAATTTATCGGCGTTGCAGGAGAGAAAAGGCAAAAGGTTTTTGTAGGATAATGGCAACTACAATGAAAACTTCATGCTGCAAAGATCATGTACAACTGTTGGTTTCACGAAGTGTTCGGTGGATGTTTGACGATCACTTAGGAATCGTAGAAACGCATTAATTTTGCAAACAATTGTAAGTACTATTGTTCCGAGTGACGTAATCTACGTCAAACGTCCACATAAGTTCCTTCGTAATATCCCAACTACGGGGAAATTTCGATTGTTTTATGTACGAACCATCAACATGGACCCACGGGCACAGAAATGAAATATATGGTTTAGAGTGTTGCATTTTGTTTTGGCAAAATTGGGGCCAACATGGGCAAACCAGATTACAACAAAGAATAGAGATTGAAGAATGTGTGATTGTTAACAATATGCGTTGTATTGTTAGCTTAAAGGATGGTAAAAAGCGAACATTAGACAACATTATGCATCGTGTGAAACAACAAAGATAAAATGACTCGATATGTGTCCTTTTAACAGTGACACGAGCTGTGACCTTTTGACAATGCCCCGAGCTGTGACCTTAAGACAATGATGACAATGACCGCTGACAATCATCAATCAAGCAGCCCTGTAAAGACGCTAGGTGACGCAGGCAAACCTGTACGGTCTCTAGTGTACGCTGTATTTTATTGTTATATTCTGGCATGCCATTCTATGCTTTAATTCACATTTGTCACTGTCAAGCCTAACATCGCATAAACCACAAATACAGTAAATGCTAGTATTTTCGAATGTAAAAAACACGACTTCCCTCGATTGTGATTTCTGTCGAGTGACTTATTAATAACCAATTTGCAACATGGCTGGCGTTGGACTAGTCCATTGTCGAGGGAAGACAGGTTATTTTACAAATCCCTCACAGATACCTAAACACACTTTTAATAAACCAGAAGTTAGCATTGATGTTTCCTGCCAGGAATGTACAGTGACGTGTGGCCGAAGCTCGTTTGATGCAAATTACAAAGCACACGACAAACTTTGTGAAGGTCGAAAAATTGGCTAATTTTATTCCCAGATTACCAAATGATAATCTGCTAATTCATATGGATATCTACAAGACAATAATATAAGAATTTAAACCAACATTAAAACAGTGTTGTTACATGCCTGAAAGTTGACCACGTAAAGAAAGCAAGTTAAGCAAAATATGTTCACATCAAAGGTGACGGGTCATCCGCCACAAGCACTGTCCTTGAACAGCGCCCCCCCCCCACCCAAGTCCAAGACATAAAATTAATGTCGGTTTTCAACGCCGCTGTTTGTCACGACGAAACATTATAACAGGGACTGCGGACGTATTTTTGGCTTTCTGGAGGCGTTTCAGTTCGTCCGTCACATGTCACTATCACACAAAATTTGAATAACTCAAATAGTCATTAATGGCCTAATAAACGACTTCTGTCTGGTTACGGACGCTTAATAAATTGGTGCAGTACGGGTTGAGCTTTCAACTGGGTAATTGCGTTGAAAGCTCATATTTCATTACGTCATTGTACGGCTCGTTGACACTGTTAATGCTTACCTGTCACATTTGTCACAGTGCGTTCAACAGAATGGCCCGGGTCTGTGCCTTCAACGTGATCGTTCTGAACTCGAATTCTAAGTGGCCGTTCGCAATAGTCGACATTCACTTATCACTGGTGTTGTTCCACATGCCACGTGCTGTGCCCTTAATTTTGATTTACAGGCTGATGTAGTGTTTCCACAGCACAAGTGACAAAGTTGTGATACGTCTTCTTTGAGAGGTACGCATTCATTTTAGCCACAGCTAGGTATATTCCGACTGAGACGCCTCTACCAAAATGTCTACACCCTAAATTGTGCATACCCTCCAATTAAGACGTATCGATAAATAAGGTTCCTCATAATGTACATTCTTTATGTCCTTAAAGTTAAGGTCACTGAAGTCAGAGAAGTACAACTTTCAAACGCAAATTCTTGATGAACTCAAACACAGCGAAGTGCGAAATGGCGATTACTAGAGAAAATAACTCTACATAAACCTCTGTTATTAAGAGAAAAAGTTACACTGCACGTCCCTGCCCGTTTGCCTTTGTTAGTAATAGTAAGGAAGTAAATAAACGAAATGTATAGCTATGAGTGTTGTCTTTTTGCTCTTTGAGAATTGGAGAAAACACTGGCATTTCAGATTACATAACGGCATGGAGATTGAAGAATGTGAGATTGTCTATAATATATATTATTTATAACTTAAAGCATGGCAGAAAGAGAATTTGAGACATGAAGTGAAACGATAAAGTGCTACGAACTGTGACAATGCAGCCTATGATTACTGACAATCACACTGTAATTAATGTAAGCCTCTAAAGCTGCTAAGTGATACGTTGACATACAGTTTCCAAACGGCGCTAGATGGCTCGTGAGACACCCACGCCCACAGCCCAACTTGTCAGGCTACTTAATCACCGTGCACAGGATCTGTGGGTCAGTAGCACCAGACAACACGTTGGAGGGAACTCGGCGGTTAGACTCAATCGTAGCTATGGACAACTCTACGTAAGTATTACGGCAAGGTAGGACGTACGAGAATGCACGTAACAAGGCATGGTTTTTTCATTAGGTATGGATCACTTGGTAAATTAAAACAACATGTAATCTAGTGAAATAGTAATCGTTAATGATTATGTATATATTACCTGTAGGAATAATAAAACGATGGTATGAGTGTCGATTATGGAAACCGTAGAAAAATATAGGAGAAACTACGTAACGGTCCTACAACAACACGTGGATGACTGAGTGTGACTGGATACTACAAAAACAATACATGGGGGACAGATGGGTGTACAGAGAACAATAAATGTTTACTGTAAATGGTCAGTAGCATATGATTGCCTTGAAGCATTTAAATCACTCCCAAATTCTTCGATTAAATTAAATTAATAAATACCTTTAATTCAATTAAATTATGTTTTGGTATAAATTCAGATTACATTCATATGTCACTGTGTTTGTATACGCTTACGCACTTGATACAAGTTATCATTAATAATATGCTAATTGTTATTTATACCATTTATAACAGTTCTAAATTCACAAGTGCGTTCGCAAAAACGTTACTGTTACGATAGTATAGTGTTCATATGTTCGTGGAATTACTTTACATATTACATTTGAGAAACATTATTATTATCATCCAAAAAATCTGAACATTATTATTGACTTATAAAATAAATGTGTTTTGCTTATACAATATTTAGATACCAAGATATTTGTTCATGGTTTATTTGATAACATTTTAAAAGTTGGAGATGTTTGTTAAAATTAATGTTTTTATTTCTGAAAGGAATGTAATAAAACTAGATTCCAGTTGGCGATGTAAAAAATTCCTACTTTACTTTTATTCTGCATGTTATATGTACACTTGCAGATGTACAGAAAATACATATGTATATATATAGTATAATGCATAGGTCCACTTGGCTGCAAGTTGCCAGCCAAACATATTTACTTTAGACATTGATTTGCAGAAGCCATCATTTGTCAACTCATCACACTACCAGAGGACATTGAAGGCCTAAACAATAGAATGTCCAAATCACAGGTGCCTGAATGTCCAGCCCACTCCAGTTGGTACAGACAGTATTAGTGCTCTGTGATGTTCTCCCTCCCATTCCCACATGTCTTAATCTGATCTCTGTCAGGCTAATGATTGTGAGAGCAGGATAAATGAGCACTTCATTGAGAGTTAATTACATATTTGTCAATTGAACTAAATTAAATTAATCCCTTTTGGTGAAGTTAATTAAGTAAATTAAATCAATCTGGCCTTTCTGGTAAAGTTAATTAATTAAATTAAATTAAATTAATTGAGTTAATTAAATTAACAATTTAACAATTAACAATTGAAATTAACCCATGCCTGGAACAGACATAGTCACAAACTACTTTATTGGATTGTATGCACTCTACAATTAAAACGTATACGTATCATCAAATAAAACTTACCACAACGTAAATTCTTCATTGGCTCAAAGACAGCGAAGTGCGAAATGTCGGACATTAGACAACATAATATGAAGTCTAGAGGAACCATTATATGCAATAACATGTTATGCGACACGTTCCCCGCGTTTGCATTTGCTAGTCATTGTAAGGGAGCAAAATATATGTTTTAAACACTGGCAAACAAATTACGCCACAATATGGATATTGAAGAATAGGTGAACTTTAATGTACCCATGATTATAATTTTTATACCTATTACATCAGTGTCGATAGCCTCTATCTAATGTCTAATTCGATTTTCATATTTACTATGCTCAACTTTGAGTTGTCCCTGTGCATCTCCCTGCACCTATACTTTAACTAATTATTCAACGAATCTGACAAAGTCACATCCACGAACTACTGCCCTTTCCCTGTGATATGAAGCCCATCTCTCATAAATAAGTTTTCTCTCCACACGATGCGTGGAACTAGTGTGACAATTCCAAATGTTAACCGTACCATAATTCGTCAAAAAGAGCGATTGTACGCCGTTCACATTCAAGTTGTTATTGCTTTGACATTTGAACATGCCCCAACAGAATGACTTGCCACCAATAGGTCAAGTACGAGGTCATCGAACTACAACTACGTTGTAGACCTATTTATCTTTAAAGGGAAAAGTCATGGTTTTTGGCCTATGGACCTAAAAGAGTTACTAAAACAACCATTACCAGAATATCACGCGAGTGGTTTACTAGGAACACCCAGCATCTTAATTTCATTGGCTGCTGATATCACGAGTGTGGTATTCGGACAATATTAGCTTGCCAAATGAAAATATTTTTTTTTATGGTATACACCAACTCATACATTTGCCAATTGGATGTGCCAATGCTAATTGCGTCCAAACTCAACTTTAGTAACATCTTTTTGCCACTGCTTACTAATCTGGGCATATTTCTGGCCAAATAACTCATTTCTTTGATATTATGCGTTGGATATGTGTATGTCGGCCTCCTTTAATAACGTCTATTCAATCTAGGTAACCCCGATTTCATAGAATTACGCATGCACGTTGCCGTACTAATATTTGACTGGGTACTGCAAGGAGTCATAAGCTCTTGCCTTTTCTCCCGTGCAAGGCCGCGTAACTCGGCTAGTATTTCTACGATATGGTACACCATATCGTTTAGAACTCTGTCTGTCTGTTCCCTTATATCTCCATAAGTTTCGCATTCGTGGGGCAGACACTTTGCAGGCGACCTCATGGGCCGATGGCGAAGGTTCGAACATTAAATGAAAATTCCACTAAGATATGGGGATATTACGAAGTTACGTACGTGGACGATTGACGCATATTACGTAACACTACGAGTTCGTAGTTACGTACACTCTTTCGAAACGCTACGCGTGTTTTCTACGATTGTTCCGAGATACGTGATCTACGTCAAACGTCCACAACAGTTCTTTCGTACGGCTTGAACACTTCGTAAAATCGGCAGTTGTGTATCATGTTATTGAATTCCTTTTCTCCAGTGCGACGCCGACAAAGTCGGCTAGCTTCGGATAAAACACGCATCGATATAGTTTGGCCATGTTTAATGTGAAATGTGAACCCCCAATATTAAAGTTGGACCCGGGGACCATATATCATTTGAACCCGCGGTTTGAACAGTCCTCCACAAATAACATTTACACAATCATGTGAGGAGCCAAATATAATCACAATAAGGTCAGGAATTATTTGTGGGGTGCGTTTTTGGTTGGTTCAATTTTTCTTTATTTATTTGTTACTTATGTAAATCAGTTTTCGTGTATCAATATTTATTTAAAATACACACGGGTTTAACACGCAACTGCTATTAGTTGATACAGCACAGTTGCATGTTCGCCTCTTCCAACAGGTCACTACGTTAAGAGGCTAATATTTTCTACGTTGTTGTGCGGCCAGTTGACACATTTACTGCTTACCTGTCACACAGGACATCTATCAACAGAAATACTTCGGTCTGTGCCTGCAACCTGATCGTTCGGAACTCGACCGCTATGTGGTCGTGCACAATTGTCGACATTTAACTAACCGTACTAAGGCGTACTAACGTGGGGGAGGGGTTAAGTCAATTGTTTTTATGTCCGTATCACGCGAAATATGACAGCGGTTGTGTCATATATATATATATATATATATATATATATATATATATATATATATATATATATATATATATATATATATATATATATATATATATATATATATATATATATATACATATATATACATATATATACATATATATACATACATATATATATAATATATATATATATATATATATATATATATATATATATATATATATATATATATATATATATATATATATATATATATATATATATATATATATATATATCGAGTTCCGACCGATGTACAGTGTGTGTGTATATATATATGTGTGTGTGTGTGTGCGTGCGTGCGTGCGTGCGTGTGTGTGTGCGTGCGTGCGTGCGTGCGTGTGTGTGTGTTTGTGTGTGTGTGTGTGTGTGTGTGTGTGTGTGTGTGTGTGTGTGTGTGTGTGTGTGTGTGTGTGTGTGTGTGTGTGTGTGTGTGTGTGTGTGTGTGTGTGTGTGTGTGTGTGTGTGTGTGTGTGTGTGTACACACGCACACACACACGTCATTAGGGTGTCGGGCGATAGTTTGAA
>BSQZ01000038.1:1152500-1207500 GCA_033239005.1 Lamellibrachia satsuma | reverse complement strand
AGCCACACATTGGCATTGCTAATTGGTGTCGCGAGGCTGATAACACGAGCGATTAATTGCTTGTGACGTAAAAGCTATGTAACGAGTCACGAATAACATTATTGTGTATATGCCAGTTTGATTTAATAAATGTTTAATAGCTAATGTTAGTAAGTAATTGGGAGGTCTTTGGTTGATGTACTAAGCCTAGATTAACATCAGAAAAGCAGGTTTCGAAACGTTTATAGTTACACAACCTAAGTTGATATGAACAAAATCCGTATGGTGCCAAATATTGATGGTAATGTTTAGACGCTTCAGTCATCCCATTAATCCTGGCATTTATTAAATTGCTCTGACCTCGGAGGTCAGCGTAATTGACGCCGCTGCTCGCTTATGTTGGATGGCCTCTGACCCCTACTACATGATTTCTTGACAACTCCTTGACCAGTACTTTAGTCGCTAGGGAACCCTGCTGATGTCGCTCGTGTAGTAGTACTACATTTACTGGCATAGTTAGGAGTATTGTAAGAATTACAGTTCGGGTTACATTTAAGGGTACAGTGTGATATACAGTTAAGAGGGAGTGCAGTTATTATGCATTCTAGCAATGTACCATGGGCACAGTGACTATGTATTCTAGCTGTGTGCTCAGGGTAGCGTGACGATGCATTCTTTTTGTGCATTGAGGGTATAGTGCCCATGTATTCTAGCTGTGTACTGAGGTTGCTGTGACTGTTTATTATGCATGTGTACTGTGAATTATGTAACTATATGTTCTAGCTGTAATATGTTGGTACAGTGACTATGTATTCTACTTGTCTAACTGACCATGTAGTCTAGCTGTGTACTGGGGATGCAGTGACTGTATTCTACATGTGTACTGGGAGTGTAGATACTATGCATTCTAACTGTGTACTGGAGCTATGGTGACTGTATACTGGCGTGCAGTGGCTTTGTAATATGGCTGTATTCTGAGGATGCAATGACTACGAATCTTAATAGTACTAGTGTACTAGAGGTGTATTAATAGTACTAGTGTACTAGAGGTGTATTAATAGTACTAGTGTACTAGAGGTGTATTCTAACAGTGATTATTTTGTATTCAAGATGTGCACTGAAGGTGTAATGAATATGTATTATAACTGTGTAATGGGGTTGCAATGAATATATGAGCTAGCTGTGTACTGAGAAATACAACTAAAAGTGCAGTTGTAGGTATGGTGATAATTAGAGTTAGGGGCACATTGGCGTGTGGTGAGGCTTACAATTTAAGGAACTGTCAGAGGTATGGTAATAATTACAGTTAAGGAAATGTTGAGAATTACAGAATTTATGGTGAGATTTAATGGTAAGTGTATAGTTAGGTGTATGGTAATAATTAAGGGATCAGTAACACACTCTTATTTACACACGCTCTGTGCAGCAGTCACGTTGTTGCGCCGCACCACTAACTGGGCTGCCCAACGACGCTGTCTCCACTCGAACGCGTCTCGACATGTCAGCGTAGAACGATTGACTCCTAACTACCATTTATTTTTAATAGTGCCGTCATTGCCTTATCATTTAAAATTAGCAATATTATCAGTATTTTCACTTTATTATAGTACATATTCACTTACCATTTATATTTAGCGCCATTGATAGGTCATTCTAATAAAGCCATGATGAATGCATCGCTTACATATACGTCTTGTGACCTACTTTAACATATAGCGTACTGTTAAAAACTTCCGACAGGTCGCTAGGTCAATCCGATAAACGGACTGGTATGAACGCATGGCCTAGTCATAAAAAGGTACGTCTACTGTTAAAAACCGCCTCCTCTCCCTTATTGTCTGTACGTCAACTACCAGTCCAAACCTTTATAAAATAGTTTTAACGGCAGTAAACAATAATAGAAAGTTCTGGCAATAAAATACCTGTGCACTCGTACAACACCGTGTTTTGTTCCTTTCTCTTTTCCTCGTCAGGCCCTTTGATCCCTGTTAATGAATGATGTTCGCCGCCGCCGGCGCCGCCGCCGACGCAGCTCCCTTACGTCGGATGACCTCTGACACATATTACAGGACTCCTTGACATCTACTTGACTAGTACTTTAGTCGCTTTGAAGCGCTGCTGATGTCGCTCCTGTAGTATTGCAGCCGACAGGGGGCGCTGATGCCCTATGAGCGATATCACACCTCTTTTCCTATACTCTCACACTGGACATATCATCCGAGTTTTTCCCCAAATCTATTTTTAGTAGCCTGCGAAGCATGGTGACCTTTCTTGTTCACTTGCCCCTGTCTACTTTTATATTGCTACTATGTACGTAGCCGTCTGATGTACACGAATAAAAATAACTTCGAACCTGGAGAACAATGCATTGACTACACTTCTGTAGTGCTCTATTTGTCGATTGAGTACAACTTCAGTTATAAATCTCGACCTGGCGAACGCAAAGAAGACGGACAATTAAAACATCTACATCTTTGAGAAATACCTACCGGACCATTGCGTGCGGCCCCAAAGACGATACAAAGAGGGATGCATAGGAAAACACTTTCTATCGACTTACTATGAAGGATTTGCAACGGAAAAAGTGGCTGCAAATGCGGAAAGTATCGTGTCCGCCAGCCGCGGGCTCTGCCAGAAACCACTTTTCCGATGCCGATTACAAGACAAAAGACGTATGTGATGAGCGTGAACAGACGGTGAGCGTCAAGATGTCATTCTTGATCACAGACACTGTTCCATCTTCCATTCAGTTTTTTTCGCATATGACTATGTATCTACATACTATTCTTCGAACAAGAAACGGTAGATGTTAGAGGGCAGAGCGATGCGTAGGAAGGGACGAGCCGTTACCAAGTTAGTAAATTGGATTACCCTAACATTGTGACTTTTCACTGCGATTACAATATAGTTGTGCTTCAACGTTAGCATAGATATGAACCATAGTAAATCGAAATAAAGTGCGAGTAAGTGTTAATAATTTGATGTTTTCCAATCCGCCGATTTATTTTCGACGTGATCATGTATGTGACCTTACTAAAAACAAGATTTACAACAGTCTGATAACATGGGCCTAGGAATATGTGTTAGGCAAAATTATTCAAGAAAATGAATTGATATTATTTATTGACATACAGTCATAATAAGTCTCAAACTCCGGTGTTCTAAGTGAAACACCTTCTGAGACCTAACCTATATGTTAATGACCCCGAATTGATGCACTAGTTTTTAACCAGCAAGCACACGGTCACATTGCCGCTGAGTTTTCAAATAGATTACTGCATTTTTTTGGGGAGCGGTGGTCTAATGGTTAGAGCACCCGCCAGTCGATTGAGAGGACGGTGGTTCGAATTGGGATATAGTTCGATTCCACAAGCACCGTTTCGAAGCTTCGGCAATTTCGTTCACACCACTTTGCCTACATTCATATCAGCTCAATACAAACATTGACACAGTAGCAGGCTTTAGCAGCAAGCAAGGTTGGTTAACTGCCCTGGGCTAGCCAGCTGGGTCACGAAAAAGCGGGACCAAAAGACAGGCCAGTGCAACAATTGATAGTGTACAAAGCATTTCGATTGTTTTTAACATTTAAAAATCTGTATGGAAGTATCTAAATATACAAATACTTTCATTGTGAATAAGTGCAATGCAGTTACAAATACTTTTTAAAAGTATTTAAATATTTTCAAGTAAAATGTATATCACCCAATGTCTACCTGAAAATAAAACTAACTAAGGCATCGTCATCTATCCACTCTCAGATTATATGTCTGCTTTCAATAATGAAACATGTTCGCTTTCAATAATGACACTTTGCAACTTCTTTCTAAATTCTTGTGAATTAACAATAAGACAAAATTATATCAACTTAATTTGCTTTATTGATCGCATTAAACACCATGGTTATAACCGGAAGTTCATGAAGACAAAATATTAATTATATTTTATTCTAGATCGACTGATAAAACTATAACGAATATCGTGGGGGGGGGCAACTAAAGGCAACCCTCAACAATATTAGAGTACCCATAGTATTAGTAAAAGCTACACATATGAATGAGTTATATCAGGCATGGGGATCAATTCAGTTTTGGCAATTCCAATTCAAAAAAATCAATTAAAATTTGGTTTTGGAAAAAAAAAAATTAAAATTCCAAATTATCAATTCCAAGTCCAACTTTTAAAATCCTACGCTAAGGAAAAAATTAAATCCAATTCGTGTTAGCACATTGTTATTTGTCACACAATCGTATTTTTTACTCAGATACAATACAATGTTTTACTATTGTTCATTCAATGCATATATGTATTTATATAATTTTGTTATAACAAACCTGATATATATATATATATATATATATATATATATATATTGTTCATTCAATTCATATATATATACACATTGAATGAACAAGGTATATATATATATATATATATATATATATATATATATATATATATATATATATATATATATATATATATATATATATATATATATATCTGATATATATATATATATATATATATATATATATATATATATATATATATATATATATATATATATATATATATATATAGCTATAAACAAATTTAAATGGCATTCAGCCATTTCATTTGTGCTTTCTGCTGAACCAGACATTTTGGACAACCCTGGACAGTTGGTTCGTTAATCTGAATTTTGAACAGTTTCTCCTTTTATTTAAGTAATTTGCGCCCCCCCCCCGGACATTTGCCCCTTGGTCACTTGCCCCTAGTACACTTCCCCCAGACATTAGCCCCTTGCCTTATTGGAAATCTGGACATTTGTCAACTATTCATATCTTCTGGTTTATGTGTAAATGTTTTAAGAAATAGTTTTCTTTTAACTTACGTTTTTATTTCTGAATGTGAATTCAAGATATGTTTTACAATAATTGGAATCAATGTGTTATTTGTGCCAGATTTAAAACATAAAAAACATAAGACTTAAAGCCAAATTAAAGTAGGCAGTATAACTAGAGGATACAAAGCAGCATTAGTTCAGGAACAGTGTAGGTTGGACATGAGAACGTACTCTTTCTCACAGAGGGTGATAAATAAATGGAACAAACTGCCAAATGATTGTGTTAATGCTAGTAGTCTGAATATGTTTAAAAATACAATTGACATATATCTGATAAGTGCGGGCTACACATACATGATAACATTTTTGGACTTTCGATAAGCCAATGGCTTCCTTGTCCACTTGCCATCTGGAACTTGTTGTTTGGGGTGGCGATTTTGTTAAATCTTGTGACAAAAAAGTGTTAAAGATCAGCAAAGTAAATTATTTTATGTAGTTGTAGTTGCAATCAAAGGATTGTCTTTATTGCAATTGTGGAAGAAGTCAGTGACATCAGGACCTGGATCTATTATTTCAATTGAGCATATTTGAAAGAAGCCATCTCAACAAGGCTTCTTTTGAATTGCATTTACCATGAAGAGTTGGAGTGACTCCATTTTCCTATAAAACTGGATGCACAAGCCAGATTTGATTAATTATCTTATAACTTCAACATGGAAATTACTACTAGCATTCGAGGAGGTCAGAAACTTTGTTTTGAGTGTCATGCCTACACCAAGATTAATCTTCGATGCGAGCGTAGCCAGCGTCGATCCCGATCATGCAATGCAAGGGTGCTCTGGTCACTGGTCTGATCTCCACATCCAGAATGTGATCAACAAGACTGCCCACAACCATGATGGTGACACGGCACGGATAGAAGCTGCCAAGGTCCGCGAGGACTTGAAAATTAAGGCAGCTAATACCAGGGTACTCCAGACTAGCTGATATCTGACTCGTTACTGTCCACAACGGTGCATGTTCGTGGAAGCATCACCCCAAGAAGCCATCTTCCACCACTGATCTGACTATCGATGATACCTGGATGAAGACTGGAGGACTTTTGTCAAGACCATCTCAGACACACTCCATGGGACAGGTCATTGCATTAGGTTAAAGTGACTTTGACTTGTCATTGGATGTTATGTTATTATAGTAATAATAAAAACTGCAAACTGATTTTCACTTGTCAACTGCCATGGAAGAAAAGGGCAGATGTCCGGTGGGGAAAACAAATATCGGTAGGAGGCATATGTCCGAGGGGGGCAAGTGACCGCAACCCGTTTATATCAGTTGTGGTATCATTGATATTTCATAAAATGTACTATAAATTTTGAGTCGTCAACATCCTAATCACCAACATGCATTCTCCATAGGGAAATTGTGAAAATGTATGGAACAGCACTGTACAGGTGACTAGTGACTTATTAAATTTAGAAATTTATGGGTGGAACATTACACTTGGATAAACATAGGGTTGCATTCAAGTGGGACAGGCTTCCTCTCATACCGGTTAGAAGGCCCGACTCTCAATCGAGAGAACCCGGTTTCGAATCCCACTGCGGTCGCTTCGAACCTTTGGCAAGTTTGATCACCCCACGTTGCCACAGTTCACTCAGCTGTATAAATGAGTACCTGGCAATACAGACAGTGGTGGATATGTGAACGAATAGCCTTCGCGCAGCAATTGCAGCGTGGCTGAATACTTCCCAAAGAAGTTGAGATGGCTTTGGAATGAACAGGTCTGCCAGGGGGTGAAGTGTAAACCGCTTTGAGCAGTCCTATGGACCGGATACCGTGCTATATAAGAACATACCTTTACCTTTTTACCTTTACCTCTCTCACCCAAAGGGAATAGCAGGCAGTGGCCTTAATTGGCAATCTCTGTAAATAAACCTTGTCCTCTGTCCAAATGAGATAAGGCCTGAAGGGTCTGACTTTGAAATTTCTGTTTGTTGCAGTAATTTTAAATTCGTTTTTGATAACAAATGCTTGATTATATTGTTCTTGTTCACAATATTTCAATAAAATAGTAGAAAATGTCTATGCTGAAATTTTGATAGCTTCGTTGCTGTTACGTGGCAGATTCTGTGTGACATACTACAAAGATGATTTTAAAAGTAAATGTATGGGTTAAAGACTAACATATGCGTTAAAGACTAACTGATTTTTCTATATAAAAAACATATCAGAATATCACTACACTCATCTTTGTCAGGTCATTCTCCATTGCTAAATTTTCCATCAATTCCATTCGGTTCAGGATATACGTCACAGATCCTTCTCATGTTGCAGTATGGGATTACTTGTCTTGCCTTTTCCGAGCCTCCCTCTTGCCCACCGTGTGAAATGCCGATATACAGCTAGTCGATATGTTCTGAAATATAATTTGTTAGGGTTAGTTGATAGCACTTATTCTATAATTACCATAATAGTTGCAAAAATGTCAACATCAAATAGTTAATTATTGTTATTTAAATGGTTACATTGCACTCAACAACGAGGTGTTGTGGTGTGCTACAGAGAGGGGATGACTACAAGAACGATTAATAACACCCTCATGTTATTATTGTCACCAGTGTTATTCAACACAAAATCAAACGCAATATTAAAATACAGTCACGGTACACTTCATTAGATTAGATACAAAATAAAGAGAAAACCTGTTTCCATTGTAGTTCGGACCTCGTCCTCCGGCTGTGTAAAAGAATTATGTAGAAAAAATATGATTATTAAAATGACAATGATTATTCGATAACAATTGAATTACTGACCTGCTGGCTATAGTGTGAATTACTGAGTCGGCACACAAATCATGCAATGACTGCAGAGAAACATCTAGGTCTGCCCTGTTTGTGCATACCGCTAAAAAATCATCTTCTTCCGTGATGCAAGCACCAACGCCGTCGGGCACACGGTGCTGCATAGGCATAGCAGCTACCTCGGCGCAGCATGATGACACGACGTAAACATATGTAGATATCGGGACGCAATTTGCACTTTGTAATATTTGTAAACATATGTAGATATCGGGACGCAATTTGCACTGGAACAACACATCACATTGCTTATTCTGGAATCGTTGACAGTCAAAGGCGAAGCCGACCTGGACACGGTGACACTTTACGACTTTCAGCAGTTGTTTCCGTGTGGCCTGTCGAACTGGACTCTTCATCTACACACACACACACACACACACACACACACACACACACACACACACACACACACACACACACACACACACACACACACACACACACACACACACACACACACACACACATATATATATATATATATATATATATATATATATATATATATATATATATATATATATATATATATATATATATACATATATATATATATATATATATATATATATATATATATATATATATATATATATATATATATACGAAGAGTCCAGTTCGACAGGACACATGGAATGTGTGTGTATGTGTGTGTGTGTGTATGTATGTATGTGTGTGTGTGTGTGTGTGTGTGTGTGTGTGTGTGTGTGTGTATGTGTGTGTGTGTGTATGTGTGTGTGTGTGTGTGTGTGTGTGTGTGTGTGTGTGTGTGTGTGTGTGTCTGTACTAGCTGCCAACTGAGGACCTGCATGTGTTTACACACCCTTCAACTGGGGACTCCCAGACAACTGGGGACCTCAGGCCACGTCCTCAGTTGTGTTTTTGTATTAATGGGTACAGAAACGTTGTTTGAGTTGAGTTAGACTAAAATTAGTAAAGTTCTTATTTGACAGTTTCGATGAGTTTCGTGTGTTATCTGTGTGTGTGCACCTCGACGATTTCAAAGCTCCCGCTATACTTTCATCACACACAAACTCGTTGTGCGCATGCGCTACCAAAGCCGCGGGCATTTCCGGAGTTTTCGTGTCGTGGAAGCAATTACTCGGCAACAGTTACACGTGAGTATTCTACAGTCTGACGTTATATATTCACTATTTTTAAAGCCTCTGTACTTTTCTATGAGATTGAGGAATTTTGTAGTGTAAATGTAGTCTGGCAAAAGCATACATTCATTTAGTATATTGTGTTTTTGCGGTCCAAATAGTGCAACCGCGGTGAGCGAAAATATAAGCCGCTAGCGTTTACTGAAGAAGACGGTAATGTGTCGCGGCGCTTTAAGAGATATGATCACTTCCGTCTTGCAATTGAAAATCTTTTAATCGTCCAATAGTCAATAAAGGTTAGTTAACATTTAATTTCTGGCCTAAAGCTAAGACATCAAATGCGATGTAATTTTAGAGGAAACAAGACTCCTCTTTATGACTCATATTTTTCTCTTGTACAGCTTATTTTAATACGATTTTCCTTACACACACACACACACACACACACATATATATATATATATATATATATAATGTGTGTGTAAGGAAAAGCGTATTAAAAATGTATAAGCTGTACAAAATATTTTATTTTCCCAATCATGCATATTTAAAATCTAAATATGCATGTCACTTGGTGAATCACTATGGAGTGATCTTAGGAATCATTTCTACTTTTATGTACATTTACTAGACTCAGTACTAAGGTATATGTTTCAGGATGCATTACTGTTGCAATTCTGTAAGTAATAAATTTTAGCGACCATCAATATATTCAGTTACAACATTAAATCTGTTTCTGCATTTCCCGTGTATGTGATGCCACATTAAACGGTAGCATATCTAATAAGAATGTACATAATGATTTGTGTTTGACGTACGTGGTTTGATCTTCTTTAATCTAGTGGCAACATGAGGCGAAGGCACCAAAAGCGGCAGACACCTCTCCAGGAGGCGGAGAAATGCTGCACAACAGGCGTCAATGTTTTGCAGCATTTCACTGTTGAATACATTGATTCTGAAATTGGTATGTACAGCAGCCTAGAAAAGCATGCTGACACAAACATATTGATTTACATTGTTTAATTATAACTTTTTGCTTATTTTAAAACATTCACTTGTATTATTTTGTTTTTATTATGTTTGGCTGGTGTCACATGGCACAAGATTGAAGTTTATAAAGGCTGCACTGCTATTCACAATGTTATTACAGGTGTTTTAGTTTTACAGTGATCTGAGACTTTTAATGCTGCATATCAGTACTCTTGACGCAATATGATATCTGGGTACTAGTATGTGATTTATGAGACATTGAGAGTGATTTATTCAAACATTGCGCTTATAGAATGTATGCGAAACTGAAATATCAGATGCAACACCTGTTTTACACTTGTGGATTATTTAAATAACAACAAAGTATTTTAAACCTACATGATAACTGTTGAAACATTAGTACCATAAATTATAAATGAATGGCAAAATATAGAAAGACTGGACTACCGGAGGTAACCTTTACAAAGGCATTATGTGGTATATCTTGTTCTTATTTTCTAGGTCATGGTGTTTTCGCAAAATGCAACTTTGACAAAGGAGACTTTCTTCTACACTATCAAGGAGAACTTCTTTCATACGAGAAAGCTTTAAGCCAAGAGAAGATGTATTCTGCAGAAGAGCGAGCATTCATGTACTACTTCAAGAACAGTCAGAGTGGGTGTACAATGTGGTGAGCTTGCCTTTTCACTGTAAAAATATGCCCCTCATGGACCAGTGTATGTTTGTAAATACCTAAGCATTCTAAGACATTTTTATACTATGAGAAATATATATGTTATGATATATACATGAATGCTAGAATACATGTTGATGAATATCTTAGCTGCTTCCAACTATGCATTAAAGTATAGCTTATGTAAATGTTCTGGAAAGTTTATGGAGTTGAATATAATGGTCAACAGTTTATAATAGGATATATGTAATGACAACGCTCCAAGTATTTGTCCATGTAAATGCCTAATACTACATATTTTCAGTGTTGATGCAGCTCTTGATCCTTTCGATTTGAACATTACAAGAATGGTTAATCATGCATCCAGTCCTCCACTTCAGAACTGTAACATGGTAATTGTGATGTGCCCATCTGGCTGCCCAAACCTATGTCTCTTTGCATCAAGAGACATTCGTGCTGCCGAGGAACTGCGCTATGATTATGGAGGTGGACGCTCTCCATGGCAAAAAAAGACTGAAACAAGAATTTCAACTGGAAAACGACATAAATCAACTTACGATGATGATTCTGTTGTATCAAATAGTTACTCTAGTGCCATATATCGCGATGAATCAGATGAGGATTACAATCCTTTAGAAGACGAAAGTGCATCAGTTGACTTGGAGGGCAACGCGATACATCAGAAATAGAAGAAGATCATAGTGAAAGTAGGTTGTCAGATGAATTGTCTGAAGTTTTCCCATGTATAATAAGGCCAGCAGTAAATGCGGAAACAATCACTGGATGCCACTCAGTTAGTAGCAGTACATCAGTTCATCAGGAAGACAAACTCTATGTGCAGCAGTCTGTGGTGGGTGGTGAAAACGACAGCTGAAGAACCACAGTTGTCTATATTGTGAAAAGCAAATTTCCAAAATGGCAAGACATTTGGAACAAGTACATGCAGATGAGTTGGAAGTAGCAAAAGTGCTAAATCTTACTAAAAATCAAAAGAAAGAAGGGCAGCTTGGGCAGCCTTGGTTAACAAAGGTGACTTTAATCACAATTACAGCGTGATTGAAAATGGATCCGGATGCATTATTCCAAGATACAGAGCCAGACCAACTCAATTGTCACAAACTAGTGATTATGTCCCTTGTGAATACTGCTGGGCTATGTATGTCAAAACAGACTTGTGGAAACACCAGAAGACCTGTCCACTGAGCGAAAATGTCCATGATAAAGCAAACGTAACGAACCCATTAAAAATGGGAAACTTCTTCTGCCACTGAAAGTGAAGAGCAGAGCTCTGTATGCTAACATTCTGCTTCACATGGTGGATGATGAAGTGAGATATACAATAGAAAGTGACCCTTTGTTAACAGCATACGGAGTTCGGCTGTATGAAAAATATGGTCATGAAATTCACAATCGCAGTTACATAGCCAACAAACTGAGAGAGCTTGGAAGACTGATTTTAAGCATCAGGAAGATCACCAGTACAAAAACAGATTTGGAAAGTTGCATTGAGCCTGTTAATTGGGAACTGCTCCTTCAGGGGGTTAGAGAAGTTGCTGGTTATGATGAAAAGAACCACAGTTATAAGACTCCTTCTCTGCCACTGAAGCTTGGAGCCAGTTTGATGAAGTGTGCCAAGCTTCTTCAGTCAACAGGCCTGATTGAAAGCAATGATGAGAAAATAAAGAAGGCTCAAGCATTTCTGGACCTATATGCCAGTGAATGGAGTGACAGAATTAGCACAGTGTCTCGGTCAACTTTGAGAGAAAACCAGTACAACAGACCACGCCTCTTGCCTTTGATTGAAGATGTTGTAAAGTTGCAGAAGCACTTATCTGGGAAAATTGAAGAGAAATTGTCGGAAATGGCTCAGGACATAAACGCCTATGTTGACATAGTTCAGCTTTCTTTGGCACAAGTGATCTTGTTTAACAGGAGGAGGAGTGGGGAAGCAGAGCGTATGAAATTGTCTGACTATGAAACAGCAGTAAAAAACAAAACAGAGCCTTCAAGGGAAGTTCAGAAATCTCTCTCAAAGTTTGAAGTTCATTTGTGTAAAAGTCATACCAGAGTAGAAACCAAAGGCAAACGAGGAAGGCGAGTTCCTGTGCTTCTAACCCGGCGTATGCTGGCAGCAATACAGGCTCTGATCATGAAAAGAGAACTTGCTGGAGTTCAGTCTGATTTCCTGTTTGCTAGACCCGGTGTCGCAGCTATGCCGTACAGAGGGCATGATTGTCTTCGAAGGTATGCTAAAGAATGTGGTGCAAATCGCCCAGAACTTATGACGTCAACAAATCTGCGCAAACAACTGGCAACAGTGTGTCAGGTACTCAGTCTAAGTGAAAACAGTCAAGACATCCTCGCCAACTTTCTGGGCCACGACATCAGGATCCATCGCTCCTTCTACAGACTGCCTGACAACCTTCTTGAAGCAGCCAAGGTTACAAAGGTGCTTCATGCGGTTAACGAAGGGGAGATTGCAAAGTGGAAAGATAAAGACTTCGATGAAATAGATTTTGACCCAGAGGGTTAGTTTATAGTTTTTACTGGAAAAGTTACTGTTTTATTTAGATGGTATAGAAAAGTTAATAATTTATGAAGGGGAGATTGCAAAGTGAAAAGATAAAAACGTCAATGAAATAAGTGAAAAGATAAAGACTTTGACCCAGAGGCCTTATTTTATTTACTGAAAAAAGTTACTGTTCTGTTAAGATGGTTTAGGGAAGTTATAATTACTTTATATCAAGATTAGCTGACTACATGACTGTGTTCTTTGTAAAAAAAATTAAGAGTAGTTTGACTGAAGTGACATATTTAATTTTGATAACGTGTTAATCAATACTGTTGTAAGCTTAGAACCCAGCCGATTCTCTGCAAGATATTTGGTCAATTGTATTTTGCAGAGACTGTTCAAGCTGAACAGTCGGGTGAAGAGGATGATGACACAGAGGATGATTCAGCTGACACCTTGACGAAAAATCAGGATTTGGAATCTGATGATGGTATGATTTTAAGATATGTAAACATATTGTTTAGTATCCATACATGTGCTGGTAAGGTTTTATTTGAAAAAGTTATGCGTGGATAACTCATAAAATGTAGTGTAACAGTATTGCATGCCATTGTAATGAATTTTTTAAGTTTACTTATAAGGTAATGACTGCTTGGGGAAAACAGTGTTCAAATTTTCGATATACTCGGTTTATTTATTCATTTTATCTTTCTTTGTCTTGCTTTCAGACATGGACTGCACACCAGAGAGCCCTGGAATGAAACATCCAAGGAATAGGCAAAAGTCAAAGAAAACCGGTACTATTTATTTATTATAAGGGGACATATGGCAGCTAGAATGATGTTTTATGAAAAACAAACTTACTCAACATGTGTTTCCTCCTTATTCCAATAGTTTTTGTATGTTTAATATAAATAAAGTTCACTTTTATAATAGTGACTTACCTCTAAATTTTTTTCATGGTTAAAGCTTTCTTCTAGCAAGTAATCAATGCTGTTATTCAATCTTTGATGGCCATTTACCCAAAAAAAATGACATTTTGGCAATGAGAAAGTTCAACACCCTGGAATTTAAAATGATATTGTCATCTCGTTTGGATTGTTGTGTCTGCCTGCAAATTCACTAAAAATGTCCTTAAAAATTTGGTTTTGTGCAATATCTTGGGGGTAGTGAATAAAAATGTGTTGACAAATGTTAAATTTAGAATATCATAACTTTTAAAATTTAGAAGAAGGAAAATATTCATAATGTTGGAATTTTTTTAGAGGAATTCTCGAGTTAACTAAGCCAAAGATGATTGTGAAAGTATTATGATAAAACATCCACTACTTATGTATTGTAATTTTTAAGAGGGCTATAATTCCGTCATATGGCAGCTGTTTTGTTTGTTGCCATGGACACGGGGCATTGGCATGAAAATTTGCAATATATTTTTACTAGAAAAAACCAACTCTACACTTTGGGCGTAAAAAATTGCACTGTGCAAAAAAATCCTATCCAGCTTCCATATATCCCCTTAATTAAATATATTTAAAAAGGGTAGTATTTAAAAAAAAAATTTGGGGTACTTTCCCATGCTTAAAGGTCATATGTTTTTTGTCCCTAAAACCGAACTTAAAACTTATTGTGCTTATCATAGCAGAGCACTCGTTGATGTGTCGTAGCAGATATCTTGGTGGCAGAGTGGTTAGCACACCTGCAAACTCCGATCACGAGGGTTATGCCTGGCCACAACTAAACAGTTCAATATATGTAAACACTGCTCTTTCCATTGTAACGCAGATGATCGTTTTAATATCAGTCATGTCTCTCAGGAGATGAGCTCAGGGTTGTTCCATTTTAATTCGTTGGTGGGGGTCACTATAATTCCAAATTCATTGGTGGGGTACCAATTATTTGCAATTCTGTGGTGGGGTATTCTCCGAATTTCTACATTCCGCATATGGGTTCTGAATGTGGCGATGTTGCACTATATAAGAAATTTATTTTTATTAAATAATTAATAATAAGTTCAACTGTTTTGCAAAAATAGTTTAAAAAATTTTCTTTAAACAAGCCTTAGAATGTATTCTCAATATTTGTAGATAGCAATACATTTGTATTCTTATTCAAGTACATTCATGGTTCTGTGAAAATTTCTTTTGCATAGGACACAGCACTGTGAGGAAAAAGCCTTGGTCACACGAGGAGAAGTCAGCAGTAGAGAAACACTTGAGCAGATTCATCACAATGATGAAGGTGCCAGGAAAGAAGGCTTGTGCGGAGGCAGTGGAACTGGAATCAGCATTACAGTGCCGGTCTTGGGAAGCAGTCAAATATTATGTATACAATTGTATTCAGATGAAGAAGAAAAAATTAAGGAAGTGAATGATTTTTGTAGAAGGCATAAAAGGGACAATAGGAAGACCTATATATTCCTCTTATATTGTGTGTTAGGCGTGTAGCCAAGTCATTTATGCATTGCATTGACATGTATGCATTTTGGAACCATGCACATTTCTATTAATGACTGTTGCGTGCATCATTTGTGCTATTCATATTTGCATTTTCTACCAACTGTTGGCTTCGTAGTTCGTACCAAAATTAATTCGTTTCAAGTATATTTCTGCATGGCTCATACAAGACAAAATGGTTGATAGCCAGTAATTGTAAAGAATAAAAATGATGAACCTGTTAACAAAACTGTGTGTCTTGTATATAGGAAGTAGATTTTATACATATGAAGGTTATATATAGTGTAACGTCATTGGTTTCATGCAGCAGTAACAATTGAGATATATATAGTAAAGTAGAATAGCATATTCTCAAGCACCACATATAATTCGACAACCAGGTACATCTGATTTTCCTAGGGCAATGTATATGTGTACCCACATTAACACCACACAGTAGATTTTTCCATGAAAAGCGCACCATATGAAATCAATCTAGGAAGTCTTCAGTAAGGAGCATGTATGGTTTCTTCTTTGCGAATGTGTATGTAAAGTCATCGGTTGGGAAGTGACTGCAGGGATCCTCGTTAACAAGTGTCTCTGGTGAAGTATTTGCTTGGGAGCACATGTAACGGTTCGCAGTTTCAAGGGTTTATGGGAAATCTTCGGTTGAGAGAGTGTGTTGTAAGGTCCTCAGTTGCAAGTGTGTATGGGAAGTCCTCAGTTGAGAGAGTGTGTGTGACAGGTTCTCAGTTGCAGGTGTGCAGTCATATCATTATTGTATCTTCTAAAGCAAGCTAGTCAGTATGAACCACAATGTCTATAATACCAACTAAAACAAATTAGAGTTAAATATGTTTACAAACTTTGTTTTTATTAGCTTATTAATTGGGTCCCCAGTTGCAGGTGTGCTGTCACAAGTACCCACTTGGCACCCTGTACACGTATGGGTGTGTGTGTGTGTGTGTGTGTGTGTGTGTGTGTGTGTGTGTGTGTGTGTGTGTGTGTGTGTGTGTGTGTGTGTGTGTGTGTGTGTGTGTAGTACCAACCAGAGTATTTACAATAATATAACATACACAAAAGTAGTTGCTATACTTATACAAATAGAGAAAAGGATGCATGGCCTCCAACACAGTAAACACAATTCACCCGGAATCAACGGGGTATCCATTTGCAAAGGCATACAAAATAAAGGTAAAGGTATGTTCTTATATAGCGCGGTATCCGGTACATAGGACTGCTCAAAGCGCTTTACACTTCACCCCCTGACAGATCTGTTCATTCCAAGGCCATCTCAACTTCTTTGGGAAGTATTCAGCCACGCTGCAATTGCTGCGCGAAGGCTATTCGTTCACATATCCACCACAGTATGTATTGCCAGGTACTCATTTATACAGCTGAGTGAACTGTGGCAACGTGGGGTGATCAAACTTGCCAAAGGTTCGAAGCGACCGCAGTGGGATTTGAAACCGGGTTCTCTCGATTGAGAGTCCGGCCTTCTAACCGGTATGCTATCGCGCCCCAAATAACTCATCCCTGATTAACCTGTTTCTGTCACGTTGTTGACAAAGGGTGTTTTAACTCGGAGAAGTCTCAGGAAGATAATTACAACCAAATATGGACTAAACCATCCAGGGGCTTCAAGATTGATGGGGTCGCAGATTATTTTAGTCAATTACGAATGAAGGCCACAAATAAAAAATAGTCATATAGATTTCATAATAATGTAACCTGAGCGTTTTATGGAAACATGAGGTGGAGCATCAGTGGAAGATGGACTTCTACCAATGAACAAATATGTGTATATGTTGTGTACCCACGATAGCTTAACAAGTAGGATGCATAGAATGGCTACCAACAAATACAAAATCTAAATATTTCCCAAAACCCCCTTTCTAAGACGGACTAGGTGCAAAATATATATGGTTCCCTGCACACGTTTTACCTTTATCAGTGCAATTGTTGTGGACACTCAATCATATTAAGTCGTCCGTGTTTTTTTTGTAGACCGGTTACCTTCCTTTTTAAAAATTTATTTATCGTTTAAAAATTGGCAGTCATATCGCTGATTTACGATTTAGGCAGGTGATAATTGCACTCATTAAGATATTCTGTTTCGCAAGTTTACATTTTTGTTTAGCTTAGATAGTTCACCCTACCTAATAGAAAAGCCGCTGAACTTATGCAACACTTCGTTGGATCACTAACGCCATGGATAAGTGAGTGGTTCGACGCCCTAGGTATCCAAATGCCCGTGTTAACGACATGCCTTGACGCGCAGGAGGGTGTTACTTGATGTCAGGGTTAAGTTAAAGAATGACAAAAAGGAAACATTTGAAAAGGAAAGAAACTATAAATATCAATTGTTTTTACGAATTGTGACAATGCCGCCTGTAACTACTGAAAACCACACTGTAATTAATGTAACCCTGTAAAAGTGCTCAGTGAGGCATTGAAATACAATTTCCAAACGGCGCTAGGTGGCTCATGGGACACCATGCACACAGCCCATCTTGTCAGTCTACTTAGTCATCGTGCAGCGGCTCCGAGGGTCAGTGACACCGGCATCTCCTACACGACAAGTCGGAGGAAACTCGGCGGTTAGACTCAGTCGTAGCTATGGACAACTCTACGTAAGTATTACGGCATGGTTCGACGTACGAGAATGCACGTAGCAAGGCAGGGTTTTTTATTAGGTACGGATCACTTCGTAAATTAAAACAATACGTAACCTAGTAAAATAGCAATCGTTAATGATTATGTATATATTACCTGAAGGAATAATAAACAACGGATTTGTGTCGATTATGGAAACCGTAGATAAATATAAAAGAAAGTACGTAACGGTCCTACAACAACACGTGGAAGACTGAGTCTGACTGCATACTACAACAACACGTGGATGACTGAGTGTGACTGCATACTACAACAACACGTGGATGACTGAGTGTGACTGCATATTACAACAACACGTGGAAGACTGAGTCTGACTGCATACTACAACAACACGTGGATGACTGAGTGTGACTGCATACTACAACTACAATGTGTAACTGATAATTAGTCTGATTCTTCATCGTCCATCATAGTAAATGTGTTCCGGCAGATATCATCGCTGCATGAACATGCACCTGTGCACTTTAGCTGCTTGGATCTGCAGGTGCATCTTGCAGTTGCACAGTTTTTTGTATTTGTAATATTCAAAATCTGAGAACTCATGTGGTAAGGGGTCCTCTGTCATCAGCTGTGTGTGAAGTTGTCCACTGGTGGGATCCTTGTTCCAGCCATTATTGATGGGTGAGGTGTGGTCAGGGGATGTGTTGCCAAATACCAAACACAGTTCTGGCAGTGCTCACGTTGGATGTGTTTGGAAAGACAACTCTGGGTAGGCGGGAGCTTGTTTCAATCTCTGGCGTATTTCTGAAATAGTTTGTAACGCACTACGTTGATGGTTACACCATTAGTTCATGGCGAATAGACTCTGCAGTTGAATTATTCTGCTTGTTTCTCTGTGGCTACAGAAAGAGCTCCGCGTCCAAGATGATCCAACAGAACTGCATGCTTCTGGAATGTTTTCCATGTGTACACTCAGCTGACTGACAGTATTACATCCTGTTCAAGCACAATATGCTGGGATGTTCCTTCGGAGAGATGGAGGTAACTGTAAGTCATGAACACAAATGAAGCGTCGCTGTTCTGCTGTTCCTGTTCTTATCCATAATGCTCAATTCCATTGTGATGCAAAGTGAATCATAAGTACCAACATATCAGTGTCTCTACTCGCGATGATAATACATTCAAACCCTGCTTTCCCAAGCTGCGGTAGCATGTAGTATAATGGCGCATCAGCCTCTTCCTGGGTCGATTCGAGTAGACGGACATCTGATCCGTGGGATGATTCTGGTGAAATTTCATCAGCAAAGCATCCAGATTTTACTAAATCACAATTTGGCTAAGTTTTCTTTGCTTTCACCAGCATTTGGTCACTCAGAAATTATGTAAGATTATGATTGTTACCTGCGAGGTCGATTAATTGTTTCCAGTTGACCAGTAAAGGAACATCTCTGCCGTCAATCTTACGACGGCTAGGTCTGATTTGACTTGCTCGTTTTGCTTGGGTTACTGATTTGATGGACTCTTTCCGGTACCTCTCAAAGACAACATCTACCCGTGTGCATCTCGTGCAGAAATTGTTGAATACTGCATCACTGAATGTATCAGAAAGATCTCCAAACGTCTTTGACCCTTCTGGCGTTCCAGTTGCTTGCTCCATGGCTTGTCCATCTATAATGGTGCAAGTTTTAAGTTCTGTAGTTGGCAGGGCTTCACCTCTCACATCTTCCCCTAGAAGCTTTACAAGTGCAGCCTTGTTTGTGGGTCGTAGATTTCCAACTGTGTCTGCTATGGTGAGTGGAACTGGAGACAGTTCATCATGAAACAACAGCTTCTTGAGGTCTATCTCACGCCCTGCATATTTGACCACAAAAGTCTCTGAAAGAGCACCTTGTCAGCTTTATTGTTTTATCTTTGTATTTCCGGTCTACCTTGTTCTCTACAATGTACACATTCTTGAGACTAACGCTTTGTAATTGTTTCAGTTTCTCGTGGAAGCCCACTTCCCTTTTACATAACCGAGTCTCCATGAACTCTTTGATCTTGTCTTCTCCACGTGTTTGAGCTGAACAAAGCAGTCTTGATGCTTTCAAGTGCAATGTCCCGAGTCGCAAGACAGGTCATGTCTGGACAATGTGTATTGAACACAGATAATCGTTCCAGTTGGTAGACCAGCGTTTGAATATCGTAATTGTATTTTTTTATTCTTGAAGTGCCGACATCCTTGTTTGCAGAAGGCGCATACTGTGCATCATCAATAGCTAAGCCAAACATGGCGGACGTCTCTTCAACAAAACGGCTACGTTCATTGTATGTCAAACACCATATGCCCCTCGCGCTGTTTTATCGGGTAATCCCTGTTAGAAAACCTACCACTTTGTTAACCTGTTCTAACGCCAGGTCAGTACTGATCTAATTGAATGTTTTGTGTGTAGATTTTACAATAAAGTGTCCGTCCATGAGCTGTCACCGTTGCGGCGGCGTCAGTTAGTTATAAAACAACAAATCATACAATTACACCAACTCTATATAAATCTGGTGGCAATGACAAATAAAGGGGGTAACGTTATATGTTGGGTTGTTACTTAATGCTATTACATTATTTGCAGAATCAGCTGATGTCATTTTGTTTGGAAATGAACTGGCATTATTTTGTGATAACAATAATTGGCATGTACCATGTACGTAACAAATTAGGTAAACTATAGTACACCTTTCATCCAGAAACCAAAATAAAATATTGATATATTTGGGTACATTTTTTGTTTTTTGTCGAATATTTATATGATATTGATATAATCATTTACTTCTGACATAGTCCTTCTTATTCCAGATATTTTGATACTACATCTAATGATCTAGCTCTATAATTAGTAGAGTTAAAGCCAATTATGTACACATTGCAAAATCTGAACACCATCTTTACTAAATAGCTCACACAGTAAAAAATAAAAATAGAAAGTGTCATCCGGGCTGGTTGTGACTGGTAAAGGTTACAGATAATCCCTTGCATGGATGACAGCTTGTAACATTTATGTACCCCTAACGTGATTTCTAGAGCCCTTTTGATATTATTTGCCTAATCTAATACAGTGTCGACATATTTCCCAACGTGTTCCAATATTCCTAATCAAACCACCGAGTAACGCAAACACAAAGTAGACTTCCAAGCCTTGGCTAGGGCTAGGCCTAGGCTATACTCGATGACTGTTTCTAATAGCTTGTTCACACTAAACATGGAATTTAAAAACAGGTGAATCCAATGGCTTCGCCTTCGGCCAATAAATCAGAACTAGTTTGAAACAACTCGCTGTCGCTACTAACTTCGTTTTTGTGAATGCGACTGCGTTGTTTATTCTTTCATTCACTGCATGACTTGAAACGATAACTTTATGGCAGTTGCACCGTCAGAATCGCCGTCGCTCGACATTTTGCGTGAGATAAAAGTTACTGAAAGTTAAGTGCCTATGAACCGGCTTAGGCGAAGTTGGTTGGTTTGGCCAAAATGATGTCACGCGGAATTATATCTTTTTATATACTGGAATTCAGGGGCCTGGTGATACCATCAAAATATTAAAAGTTGCCCAAAGCATAAGCTTAGCAACATTGCACTAAAAGCGAGATAAAAATCAAGGATGGACCAACAAAAATATATATATAAAAAATATATATATAAAAAAACATGATTTATCTGGTCATGATAACCAGGAAATAACGGTAGGCCGTACCAGATACATCACCTGACTAGGCTTGCCGTTCACACAAACTTAATGGGCTCGGGCCCCGTAAGCTGTTTATTCGCAGGTCACCATCTCCCAGCCAGGCATTAACCTACGCTCAACAATATGACCCCCAGAAGATGAAAACAGTCACCTTTGATCTGATTAAGACATATCTATGATTTATCTTTTGTGAATCGTGGACAGAAGCAAAATATATGCTCCATCGATGAGCTGATCGTGCTTCTGGTGAAGCTCAAGCGTGGAATCACACGTTTCCTGGTTAAGCTCTTCCACATTGTGATGATGAACAACAACATCTGGCTCCCACGCAGCAAAGTAAAGAAGTACTTGCCAGGTTGCTTCAAGCCGCTGTATCGTGATGTGCAAGTCATCGTTGACTGCACCGAAATCGGATCGGAGAGACCTTCTGATTTTGAGGTGCAATGTGCTACCTATAGTAGCTACAATTAGTTGGAATTTCACCAAATGGTGTTCCAATGTTCATCAGCGAACTGTATGAAAGCTCCTGGTGTGTTTTCGCCGCCATTGATCGAGGAGGGGTAAACTTTAAAATTATTGTATGACACAGTAAAAGCTGTCTTAAGCGTATATTAAAGGATATGGTGGAAAAGTAGTATCTTAATACAGGTGGTCACACAATGCAGGTATTTCAACATATAAAACTCTTCATTCAGGAATTAACTGTGATTATTAATGACAGATGGTCGCTCAAGCAGGTTTGACTGTATTTGTGATCATTACTAGTTTTATTTAACCTTTTCCTAATACATACGTTGGAATACAACTTTTATTCAGGAAAACATGCTGGTAAAGTTGCTTGATTACAAAATCTTAATAATAATAAATTACCGCTTGCACAGAGTATTCTCACATACAATTGATTAACCAGTGAAGGAATAACAAATGTTGCATGGAAATCAAGCAATTTTATTTTCACATTTTCCAAAAGCAACTTGTCAAATGCAACTTCGCATATGCAAATGTCATGTTCTGACGAAGTGAAAACCAAATGACGCTGTGTGAGGTTGGTGATGATGCATTTGGTAGTAGTTGGGGTGATTTTGTTTAAGGGTACACGATCTCGTAAACAAAAATTCCGATTTTTATTTATTGTTTGGTCAGTTTCTTTTTTGTCATATTAGTATATTATTATTATCTAACTGTCGATCGGTGTGTTTTATGCATATGAATAAATTCTCCAAATGCAATAAAAACGAACATTTATAACAGGCCCATTGTCTTAGAGTGATAATCTTACGCAAATGCGATCGAAAAATACAACACATTTGGCGACCGCATCCTCCGCCATCTTTGTCAACACCCCAAAATATTTGGTATCTACGAGTAGCTTAACTTTCGCAGTGCATCACGGTAGCAGTGGTTCTGTAACATCCCTGGTAGATTTGGAGAATTTTGACTTAGAAGAGGACCTCCTGTGGAGCGGTAGCGTCGCTACGATTGGTCAACCACGGACACCCCCCCCAAGTGGGGGGCGCTGATAGGCTGTCGATCGGGAAAACCGTCACAAAGGACTGTGTTCGCCATTGTTGTTTTTGTTCACTTCGCGTCGCATTATTGTATTTTACGGAAAATGTCCGGAAGATACGGGAAAGACAAGCGGCAGTTTGGTACGAAACCGATGTCTAGATGCCGACAGTTGAGTTTGGCACGGTCAGTGATCGGCAAACGAGAGAAAGGCGACGGTGATGCTGACACGAATGCCGATGTACCCGTGGCTAGACATAGTGCTGGCCCAGTTCAGGTTGAGGCTGAGCCTGAGCAGATGCCCTCCTCGACAGAGCTTGACGTACGTATAACTATCAATGTTTGCATCACGATATTATGCATAATATTTTCTGGCAATTAATGTCTTGCCAATTTGGAATACATGAAGGCTGAATATTATCCAGGCACCGACATTCAAAGAAGCCATAAAACTAGGCTAATTTATTAGGTCACACTCACTGTGACTATCACTGTAATATCTATATGTGTACATGTTAAATTTTGCAGACATTCAGGTCTATATTATTATACTGTGGTATATACCTTATTATCTATGTTGTCATTTATACTATTGTCATGTTAGACATATATTACAGAAATGACCTGTGCCTGTTTGCTTGATGTCAATGATTACTGTCCAGCTCATCTGCCCTGGTTAGTTTGGATATTTGCTAATTGCCAGATGTACAATCTAATAAATAATTTTTCATGCAGGTTGAATCTGAGCTGGAACCCCCTCAGCCATCAACATCTGTAGCCACAACACCCATCTCGGCTACCAAGCGAAAATTTGGATACCGACAAGGACAGCCACTGCTTGAACCCATCAGTGCTGCTGAGCGACGTCGACGCCCCATCGATACATTAATCTTTCGGTGCAGCATGATGTCAGCGCTAGTGAAGGGCCTGGCGTGTCTCCAGTGCAGTGAGCCGAATCTGAAGATCCGTGCTATCAACCGTCGCCTGTGTGTGCCTGTTCGAGACGTACTGCACTACGTGTGGGGCAGTGCTGAACTCGACGCTGTCGTCCGACCGGATCGACAAAGAGAAAGCCGGTAACGTCCCTTTTGTCGTCATCTGCCAGGCTGTGGCAGCAACCATGGACATGGGTGTGGGTCATGCGGTACTTGTGAAGCTGTGCCGCTTCATGGACAGGGAGCCCCAGCAGCACAAGTCCTACTCGAGGCACGTGAAGGCTGTCACTGCTGCCAACATTACGGTGGTGAGCAGCCTCTTTGATGATGCGGCCGAAAGAAAGCGGTTCCACGAAGCTGAGCGGCAGGCTGAAGCTTCGACAAAAACTGTGCGACAGGCTTGTATGATTAATCGTGCAGCCAATGCCGAAGCTTCAGCCAGCGACTATGCTGCTGGTGAATTCTAGCTTGAATTCAGTTTGGCAGCTGTGATGGTGTTGAAACACCTATTGTTGTGTGGCTTCAATTGAACTTTGAACCTTTAGAAAGACAATCAAGTGGAAAAAGACAGTTTGTAGTTTTAGTCGTGCAGTACCTAATTAATTACTAATGATACAGATAACCAAAGTTTATAAGATGATCTGAAAAAATTAGTTAAATGGTCAGAAAAATGGCAAATGTTATTCAATTTTGGGAAGTGTAAATGTATACTCATAGGACATGGAAATAAGGAGAAACATCTAATTGTACCCCTGTACAAAGCAATAGTTAGACCACATTTGGAATATTGTATTCAAGCATGGAGGCCATATCGTAAAAAAGACATAGATAAGCTAGAAAGAATACAACGAAGAGCAACTAAGATGATTCCAGAATTAAGAGACCTTAGTTACGAAAGTCGCTTATTACAATGTGGTTTGACAACACTAGAGACCAGGAGACTAAGAGGAGACCAAATAGAAGTGTTTAAAATAGTGAACAGTTATGAGGATGTTGATAGGAATATGTTCTTCAAACTTAAAGAAGGCAGTAGAACCAGAGGACACAAAGCAGCATTAGTTAAGGAGCAGTGTAGGTTAGACATGAGAAAGTACTCTTTCTCACAGAGGGTGATAAATGAATGGAACAAACTGCCAAATGATTGTGTTAATGCTAGTAGTGTGAATATGTTTAAAAATAGAATTGACAGATATCTGATAAGGGCGGGCTACACATAGATGAGAAAATTGTTGGACTCTCGATAAGCCAATGGCTTCCTTGTCCACTTGCCATCAGGAACTTGTTGTTCGAGATGGCAATCTTGTTAAATCTTGTTAAATCTACCAGTGTGTAGTGATAATGGTCACATATTTTTGGTGTCTCGTCTAATTTTTATACACATTTTCACACAACCAAATGATGAACAGTATATATCATTGGAAAGACAATCAACTGTAGAAGCTTTGTGTGAACTGTTATCACTGCAGTTCTACTTTTGCCTATGAAATTTTGTATTGGAATGTTGAGAAACTTCAATGCCATTTTTCTCAATAAAATGTTTTTAGCCGATGAACAATTTCTTATTTTGTCTAACTCGGCTATTTATTAACAGAATCCTTTGCAATTTTCAGCTTTTCCCACCAAGATATTGGGCTAGACAATGACTGTCTTAGAATTTAGATATAGCATTAGGATTACATGTAATATCATGACTTTGATGACATGTTGAATTTAAAAAAATAGCAAAGATTGAAAAATTTATATTTTGGGAAAGAAAAAACTAAGACTCTCATAATCCGCCATTTTATATATTATATTGGTGTGCCAATTTTGAATGAATTTGGTCAATCCATTTTCAAGGTATGTCCATCACGGTGAATCAACCAAAGTTCAGGACGACCCTACCGCCACCTGGTGGAAACAAATTGTAGTTCATCTGTAAAAACAAAATAAAATATGTATAACTAATGTTACACTAAAATTTCAGTAAGCTAGGTTGAAAAATAACGAACGTAGAGTCGAGGAGATCGCTGGTCCTTAAGTGAAACTCCACTCTTTTGACAGCAAAGCCACTTTCAGCTTGCTTTAGCTTAATAGCATCATGTGGGGAGAGTGTTCTACATTTTGCCCATCGACATCTGCCATTGTGTGTGGACTAGCAGCCAACTGATCACTGGTGTCCACAAACAGTCCACATTCTCGAGTGCGGGTGGGTGATGTTGCAGCCAGTTCGCATTTCTGCACGGTAGTGCTCTCATACTGAATGTCGTATGCCATGTGGTCAGTGGATCTCCCCATAGTGGGTGCCGACGAGAGGATTGATCGCAATAAGTGGGCAGGGTTGCTCTTTCTACAATATCGTCTTATCTTGCTTGCAGTCAGACGTCCAGCACGCTGCTTAAACTACTCTGAATTTAGACGATGGACGCCGCAAAACTATTTCATCTGGTGTGAAGCTGATGCTGTTCTTGTCACTAGCTTCTTCAGAACTGGTTGTGTCGGAGATGTCAGACGATATCTGGCCCATACTGTGATGCACAACCTCCAATTCCTTTATATCGTCCACTATACGACAACGAATGCCTTTATGGCCCGCTTCGTTGCACGCTTCGGTCGGTGTCACACCTGGGTCTTGTTTGTGCAGCAGTCAGGGTTATGCATCGTTGTGACATAGTCCAGCATTGCAAACAAAAGGGCTGTCACGTGGTTTCACTTGCCCCCTGCACCTACCGGACGCTAGCATGGTGGCAGGAGTACAAGGCCAGATTGTCCATCCACAACCCACTTCATAGAGTATCGTGTATCACGCATCGAAGCAAGCACACCACACTGGACATGCACAGCGCCAACAGTACCACGGTTCATCTTCTCCAACGTCCCCGGATGCAAAGAAGTTGTGTCGATTCACAAGAGGCTTGTCAGCAGTGAGTAGCACCATAGGGGCACTCGAGGCTTGTCACTCGCATCAAGAGGGGCATGAGAATTAGTTCGCTTTGTACGATTATGTTAATGTCGACAATTGCGCCGGTCCATTACCATTGCGGCTTCTGCACTGGAAGTGCTGATATGACCTGTCAATAATTTCGAACGCGATTGAGCACGCGTTGGCGTTTAGACGCGATTGTTTCAGCGCACAACAAAAGATTCGGGAGATTTACGTGTTGTATTTCCGTCGGCAATATCACGTGACTTTACCTTTTATTAACTAGCATAATAGTATACACCAGCGTCGCCAAGGGTTATTCCGGGTAGCCTCTATTGGGTTGCTCATGTGAATGGGCCTTTCTTCCATAATTGGCTTATATAAAATACAATATTTGGCAACCTATTTGTGGTCCGCCCATATAAAAAATTACAATGATGTTGCCGCCTTCGTGACATCCACATTACTGTTGGTGCAGGTTGATTACCAAAGTTATCTGAACCAATATGCATTCACAATTGCAATGCGGAGGTTATATATATATATATATATATATATATATATATATATATATATATATATATATATATATATATATATATATATATATATATATATATATATATATATATCATGTCAGTCTGATGTATTGAACATATCGACTTCAGATCAACGCCAGATACATCGACGACGAGATGGAGACGTGGCGATGTGAACATCGCGGCACTCGTGGCCGTCATAGCCTTCTACCTCGTCATCTTCCTCATTGGCATCTTCGCAACGTGGAAGTCGAAGACGTGGAAGACAACGAACAGTGTCAATGTGATGCTTGCAAAGAGAGATATCGGCATCGTCGTCGGCATCTTAACAATGACAGGTGTAACGTTTACTTCAAGGCATATATGTTAATATATATATATATATATATATATATATATATATATATATATATATATATATATATATATATATATATATATATATATTTATATCAATATATGTAGATCAATAAAATATATATTGTAAACTTAACTATATGTATGTAAATATCATTAAAAAATATATTTGTTCTATGTATGTTAGCGACGTGGGTGGGTGGAGGCTACATCAACGGAACGGCAGAGGTTTTGTTCACACCGGGCCAAGGACTCATCTGGTGTCAAGCACCCATTGCTTACTCATTGAGTGTATGCATAGGTACGTCGCCAATACACCTATATAACTACATTAGTGTGTGTATGCATGTGTGTATGTGTACATGTATGTATGTGTGTATGTAAGAGTGTATGTAAGTATGTTTGTATGTTAATATGCCGCAACATGTCGGACATTTCATCGTATTCTTTTTTGCGCTTCTGACCCAAACATGTACTGTAATACACGTAGGTCAACATAGTTGCTAGGTAAAAGTTGACTGATGTCATGCACATAAAAAGGATTGTAACCGCATACCCTGTATCTGAGAATTGTTGCAGGAGGTATGTTGTTCGCAAAGAAGATGCGAGAGTCTAACTACGTCACGATGCTCGATTCGTTTGAGCTGCGCTACGGCCGCGTGATGGCAGCACTGCTCTACATTCCGGCCTTACTCGGAGATGTGTTCTATTCGGCAGCCATCTTATCTGCACTTGGTGAGTCTTTTCAATGAATGATGATGGAAGTATGTGGGTGGTTTCCATGTATACATCGGAGTATTGTCAATGGCATAAAGAACGGAAACGCCTATAGAACTGGCACATGAGACATAATGTTAGATTAATAAACTGTTTTGGAAACGATTACAAAAGAAGTTGCGGGTGCGACTGCAGCGAATGTCCTAAAGAAGTAAAATATATGAAACTTTTCGATATGGACTTTTGGTCACAGGAAAAGGGCTCTACAAAATGTTTGTTTGTGCACAGGCGCCACCCTGACGGTGATTGTGGGCCTCGACGACAAGTGGGCCATCATAACATCGGCCAGTGTCGCCCTCCTCTACACGATTGCTGGCGGACTGTATTCCGTTATTCTCACGGATGTCTTCCAACTGATGTTTATTGTCGGTGGCCTGGTAAGTGTCGAAGACAGTTCGTAGCAAGGTTAATACTGGCACAGGACCAGGAGTATGGGAAGTTGGGAATGTGTGTCTCTCGGGTGGGATATTAAAGGGAGACAAAAGTGCATCTGCACTACTAAAACATCTGCACTATTAAAACATCATCATTTGCAGCTACAATTAAGAATACAACGCACATTTATGGGTCGCGCCATACTGTTACATAATGCCACATCACAAGTGTCGTAGTCTAGCAGCATTGGCTCGCCAAATTAACATATATTTGAATAAACCTATTCCTATGTTTACCGATACAATATGCCAATGCTGTTTGTGTCCCAATTGTTTTGGTCTTTCTTTACTAAACAAACTAGTGCTCGGTCGGACAAAGTTTTCATTTTTTAAGATTTTGCATGTCAGTCCTCGGTCAACCGGATAAATGACCGGGATCTCCATTTTTAGGCCCCAAAACCATGACTTGATGGGAAATACACAAACACACACACACACACACACACACACACACACACACACACACACACACACACACACACACACACACACACACACACACACACACACACACACACACACACACACACACACACACACACACACACACTCACACACAAACACAAACACACACACACACACACACACACACACACACACACACACACACACACACACACACACACACACACACACACACACACACACACACACACACACACACACACACACACACACACACACACATATTAAGCAGTCCGTGCCTATAAACTCACTACCGCTTGCAGTATTCCTGAACATGCGGTTGTTTCGGCCAGTACCCATGATTCATTAGGTTTTATTGTCACTAAGAATAGGTTTTTCTTTTAAAGGTGTATACTCACCTTTCTTCTGTAAGAGATCAAATTATGCTTTGATGGTTTTCTCTTAAATATCATAGCTTACAGTTAAATCATATTTGCTTCAATACTTAACACATTCCTACATTATGTTTTTAACTTGAATTAACCCCATATCACGATATTCATTAAAATGTCACAGTTTCACACAAAGAATTATTTCGTTTTAGGAAATGTGTATAGCATTTATTGCTAACGCGTTTTTTTTACACGATTCAGTGGTTCGCTATACCCTTTGCATGGACCAACTCCGCTGTGTCGTCGATAGTGGATACGTCACGTAATGTCAACAACACGTGGATCGGGTCGTGGCCGGAAGGAAAACAGATTTGGCCTTACTTGGATACAATGATCATGATGCTTTTCGGAGGAATCCCGGTGCAGGTACGGCAAAAGTCATATGCGGCAGAGTTAGTGTGTGCTCACGACAATTGGCTTGTATTAAAATTTGCTTAGGTAACTGTGATATACTATTGTTCCAAGACCCGACATCGAATAAAATAGTAAAAATTTAGGAGAATATCCCAAGGCTTCTCCCGCCCGCATCAATCAACATATTATGAGAAAAAACTAGCTACTTGGTCTCGAAATGTACTTTTATCGAAGATTTCGTTTGACGAAGCCAGAAAACCGGGAGATGTCCATAAGACAGGGCGACCTGTGTGTAGATCCACAAGGGAGTATAGTGAAATATATATGTATATGCGATTTGTTCGGGTGTCTTATACAAAGGATACATTCCACTTGTTGGTTTGCTCAAAACTGTTTCCATTTCAGGTGTATTTCCAGCGAGTGTTGTCTCAAAAGACTCCGAGGCGAGCTCAAATATTGTCGATAGTTGCGGGACTCGGCTGTATCGTGATGGCAGTTCCGGCTGTCTTAATAGGAGCCATTGCAAAATCGACAGGTGTGTCACACAATGTCGTTGTAAATTTACAAGCATAGCTATGTATAAAAACGCTGTATTCGAACTGCTATGTGTCACCGATTGTTTTTTCATTAAGGTTAATGTAATATTTAGTGATAGCCCGACAGATAATGTACTGCAAGATCTTAATAAACACTTCTGCCAGGACGCAATAGTGTAATTCCTTGGCTAAGTCTAAGGTATTAGTGATATAAGGGGAGAGATGACCAAGCCGATCCTGGCTGCTGCTGTTCTTCACAGTGTTCACACTAGTTCATGGAACACAACATATAAATAATTCACCTCTACGATATTAGCATTATCACTAACATGAATACATTACTTCAACTTAAAGAAGACCGATGACGCTAGGCAGACAGTGAAATTTAATTGTCAGCATATTGGTTAAAAAAAAATGTTTAATGGTTGATATACCATGATGCAATACCGTCCACAATATGTCATCAGCTTCCGTCCATTTTGAATATTAGCACTTTATATGATGACCCAATCATTGGGATCAGCCGACTAGTGTCTGTTCAATATCCCGCGATACCTCCTTGACTTGGGTGGATGACATTCCTTCTTTGTGGCAGGGTCGACTCTGTAGAATGTCATGACTACGTCCGTCAGATAAGCGAATTCTGGTGCTGGTTCAATTAAAGTTTTAAGGCACATTTTGTGCGACATTTACGACAATATTACAGGTGAGGCAAAACATTTGAACATATTGGACTGATTTTCAACTTAATGTTTTTAAGTTGCTAGTGCAATTGAGTTAGATTTCCTCGTGATAAACTATGCATTACAAATGTATAATGTATCTAAATATATTACGTGATCAGACTGGAATGCCACTGACTACCGCTACCACGGTGAGGTGCCGATCCCCGAAGAAAGCTACAAACTTGTGCTGCCGCTAGTCCTACAGTACTTGACGCCACTTCCGGTCGCCATCATTGGTCTGGGCGCCGTGTCAGCCGCCGTCATGTCGTCTGTCGATTCGTCCATGCTGTCGGCCAGCTCCATGTTCGCACGCCACGTCTACCTCCCTATCAGAAACGCATGTTCCGTGCGGAATGACGGGGAAGAGTACCAGGTACGTAGACACTTGGATATCAAAGGTGACAAACTTGTGGAAAAATGGGATATATATATATATATATATATATATATATATATATATATATATATATATATATATATATATATATATATATATATATATATATATATATATATATATATATATATATATATCTCATCTTTGTAGACTCCAGCAGTCTACAAAGATGCCTGCAGACTGCTACAAAACGCACCCGTGCCCTGAAGTCAGAATGGTGGGAAATGAAGGCAGAGGAGCTGCAGAGATCTGCAGACAGAAATGACATGAAGGGCTTCTACAATGGACTGAAGGAAGTGTGGGGACCCGCGAAAAAGGGACCTGTTCACCTGAAGTCAACAGATGGAATGGAGACCTTCTCTGACAGCAAGAGAGTTGTGGCAAGATGGAGTGAACACTTCCAAAAACTACTCAACGTCCCTGGCGACATATAACATGAAGCTCTTGTCAACATCCAGCAGCGCATTACCAACACATGCCTTGATGAGATTCCAAACATGGAAGAGATGGCTAGAGCAATCGCCGGCCTGAAAGATGGCAAAGCACCTGGGGGTGATGGAATTCCTGCTGAAGTATGGAAGCACGGAGGAGACAATCTGTCCAACAGACTGCACCAATTAATCACCAAAGCCTGGGAGGAGGGTTCTGTACCACAAGCGTGGAAGGATGCCAGCATTGTAACCATCTACAAGAAAGGAGATCGAACAGACTGTGGGAACTACAGAGGAATCTCTCTTCTTTCCATAGCAGGCAAGATCTTCGCCAGGATCCTGCTCAACAGACTATCTATTCACATAACACCAGAAGTAGTTCCGGAGACACAGTGTGGCTTCAGAACCAACCGGACCACAGCGGACATGATATTTTGTCTTCGACAACTACAAGAAAAGTGCATTGAGCAGGACCGACCACTATATATAGTATTTGTCGACTTCACGAAGGCGTTTGATACAGTCGGAAGGATTTGGCTATGGCAGCTACTGAGGAAATATGGATGCCCAGATAAATTCACAACCATGATCGAGGCTCTACATACGGGAATGATGGCGAATGTGAGTGTTGGAGGGGAAGTCTCGGAAACGTTCGGTGTTACCAATGGTGTCAAGCAAGGCTGTGTACTGGCCCCCACGCTCTTCTCCATCTTCCTATCAGCAATGCTTGTCGAGGCTTTCCGAGGCATGGGAGATGGCGTCTATATACAGTCTAGACAGAGCGCTGACCTATTCAACATCGCACACTTCAGAGCGAAGACCAAGACTACCCAGATACTTGTGAGAGAGCTACTATACGCAGATGACAGTGCACTGGTCGCCCACTCCGCTGAAGAGATCCAGAGAATAGTGGATGCTTTCTCCGATGCATCAAAGAAGTTCGGCCTGAAGATTAACATCAAGAAGACGGAAGTGCTGTACCAACCCAACTCTACAAGAACCCGAGAGGAGGATATCATGGTTGATGGAAACAAACTGAACTCTGTTCCGGAATTCACCTACCTCGGAAGCACTATATCAAGTGATGGACGCATTGATGCTGAAATACAGAGGAGGATGGCCAAGGCTAGCGCATCTTTCGGCCGATTACGCCAGAGACTCTGGAACAACCACCATGTGTCCACGCGGGTCAAAGGCAAGAACTACCAGGCAATTGTGCTATCCACCTTACTATACGGAGCCGAGGCCTGGACAGTGTACAGACGACAGGTGAAAAAGCTGCATGCCTTCATGATGCGACATCTGCGTTCGATCATGAGGCTAACCTGGAAGGACAAAGTGACAAACAAGGAAATACTCGGTCGGATAGGGCTGCCCTCTATGGAAGATCTTCTGATCAAAAAGAATCTCATGTGGACTGGACACCTCATGAGGATGTCATCAGACAGACTACCAAAGCAGATCCTCTACTCTCAGTTGTCTTCTGGTCACAGACAGAGAGGACGCCCTCGTCTCCGGTTCAAGGATACCATCAAGAGAAACCTCAAGCTGAGAGACATAAAGACCGACTCATGGACATCACTCTCACAGCAGAGAACTAAATGGAGTGCGGCGGTCAAGAAATGAAAGCAGTCTTTGTCGCATAGCGACTGATAGCATGATATATATATATATATATATATATATATATATATATATATATATATATATATATATATATATATATATATATATATATATATATATATATATATATATATATATATATATATATATAAATATAATATATAATATATATATATATATATATATATATATATATATACATATGAATATATATATATATATATATATATATATATATATATGTATATATATACCTATATATATTTTCATGTATATACACACACACACACACACACACACACACACACACACACACACACACACACACACACATATATATATATATATCTGCTGTTGCATTAGCAACGTCTGTTGGTATAGTGTAACCCAGGTATAACTCCTTGCGTTAGATGTTCTACTTGCACCGATGTTTATATTTGTCACGTGTAAATCGTTCAGTCACAAAGATATTAACAAAACCTTGTTCACTTTATTTTAGACCCCCGAGAAGGAGATTCTTTGGGTTCTCCGTTGCGGCATCGTCGTGGAAGGTGCAACGGCCACGGTGCTGGCCATTGTTGTCCACTCGATCTACGGCCTCTTTGTGCTGTGCTCCGACTTCGTATTCGTCATCCTCTTCCCGCAACTCTTCTGTGTCTTCTACGTCCCAATGTCCAACGCGTATGGCTCACTCTTCGGGTTCCTGTGTGGAGCGTTCCTTCGGCTCAGCGGAGGAGAGCCTCTGTTAGGTCTACCTGCCTTAATCAAGTACCCGATCGCATTTAAGACTCTGCTGATGCTCGTGAGCTTTGGATCCATCGTCTTCACATCATACGTCGCACAAGTCATGTTCCGTGCGGGATGGTTGTCGCCACGCACCGATGTCTTCAAGTGTTTCTACGTCGGCGGCGACGACAGTAAAGACAAGAAAACCGAAACTTTGGGGAATGGCGAGCGCAATCTGGCGTACAGCGAGGACGGTGATCGGTGCACTAGAATGTAAATATATCCTTCGGTATCATGAAAAGTTTAGTTGTCCCAATCGCAACAAGGCAATTCATGACGAATACTTAATTACGTAAATGTAGTAAAGTGCAGAACAAAAATAATCAATAATTATAATACTTTGAACCGTATTTCAACTTCGGGACGGGAACCGCCTACTAAGAGTATAAATCTATGTGAGTTATCGTATGAATTACCCTTATTCTTAATTTCTACCCTTTTTTACAAAACTTTTCTTACATTTCACGGGAAAAGAACAACTACATTTATACAATTCAATGAAGGCAAAATGGAAAATCATGTATGAATGGGTGCCAAATAAAAACGTCATTGAACACAGGCACCTCTTGGTATACTTGTTGTGACATCAGATGCAAGTGTGGCTGTTCTACTGTATATATATATATATATATATATATATATATATATATATATATATATATATATATATATATATATATATATATATATATATATATATATATATATATATATATATATTTAACAAGATTTGCCATCCAAGCCAAAGGCCCAGATGGCAAGTGGACAAGGAAGCCATTGGCTTATCGAGAGTCCAACAATGTTCACCTACTTATAACCCGCCCTCCTGAGATATGTGTCAACCTTGTTTTGAAACATATTCACGCTTCTAGCAGTTACACAATCTGTAGACAATTTGTTCCATTCATTTATTGTCCTCTGTGCGAACGAGTGCTTCCTGATGTCCAATCTACACTGATCCTTTACTAATTTTACCTCATGTCCTCTATTCTTCTATCCTTCTTGAGTGAGAAAAACATATATCTATCAATATTTTCATACCCATTCAATATCGTAAAAACTTCAATCTGATCTCCTCTTAACCTCCTTGTCTCTAGAGTTGTTAAACCACATTCTTTCAGGCGTTCTTCATAACTAATGTCTCCAAGTTTTGGAATCATTTTAGTTGCTCTCCTTTGTATGCGTTCAAGCGTATCTATATCCTTCTTACGATATTGTCTCCATGCTTGTATACAGTATTCTAAATGAGGTCTAACTATTGCTTTATAAAGAGGTATAATTATCTTTTTTCCCTTGTATGTTATGTTTCTTCTAATCAATCCAAGAATTTGATTACCTTTTGAAGCTGCAATACCACACTGCTCTGAAACTTTCATATCAGCGCTTATTGTAACTCCTAAGTCCTTTTCTTTTACAGTAGTACCCAGAACAGTATCTCCCATTTTATAGTTTACATTCAAATTCCCATATCCTGTATGTAGGCATTTACATTTCCCAAAATTGAACAGCATCTGCCATTTCTCAGACCATTTCACTAATCTGTCTAGATCGTTTTGTAAATGTTGTTTATCACCATCAGTATTAACCTTTCTATACAGTTTTGTGTCATCCGCAAATTTCAGTACGTTACTTGTTATACTGTCGTCCAAGTCATTGATATAAATTAAGAATAATATAGGTCCTAATACTGATCCTTGAGGTACCCCACTCAAAACCGATTTCCAATTTGAAACTTCTCCATCTACTACAACTCGTTGTCTTCTGTCAGTCAGCCATTGTTCTATCCAGTCAGTTATGCTATCCCCGATACCATGTGCTTTTAATTTAAGTAGTAAACTTTGATGTGACACTTTGTCAAAAGCTTTCTGAAAATCTAAGTAGATAATATCTACTGGCGATCCCACGTCTATCCACTTAGTAATTTCTTCCAAAAAACATAACATATTTGTTAAGCATGACCTCGCTTTAAGGAATCCATGTTGAGATGAATTTAATAATTTATGCTTAACGAGGAAGTCCACAATATGGTCTTTAATTACCCTTTCTAATAATTTACAAACCACTGACGTTAAACTCACTGGTCTGTAATTATCTGACTTATTTCTCGAACCCTTTTTAAGTAATGGTATGATGTTTCTTCTTTCCATTCAAACGGAACAACTCCCTCTTTTAATGACAAGTTGAATACTCTTGCAAGTGGTATACTGATTTGATCTACTGTTTCCATTAGTAATTTTGGAGGAATCCCATACTTCGTCGATGACACCGAGACGTGGCGATGTGAACATCGCGGCACTCGTGGCCGTCATAGCCTTCTACCTCGTCATCTTCCTCATTGGCGTCTTCGCAACGTGGAAGTCGAAGACGTGGAAGACAACGAACAGTGTCAATGTGATGCTTGCAAAGAGAGATATCGGCATCGTCGTCGGCATCTTAACAATGACAGGTGTAACATTTTACTTCAAGGCATATATATATATATATATATATATATATATATATATATATATATATATATATATATATATATATATATATATATATATATATATATATATATATATATATATATACATACTGATCTTCACTTCAGAAAAAGTTATATACGAACTGCCTTTGAATATTCATATATGAATTTATGCAACTCACCAGGTGCATAACATTTTTTATGAAGTAACCAAGACAGGTCGTCGTTAAACTTGCCCTGGGTGTCCGAGACTACACCGGAACTATTTGGCCGAATAAATTGTATTACTCCGCGCTAGCCAGCCAATCTCGGCTTAGCGGAAACCAGTTCAAACCGGAGCCAGTTGCTTGAATCTTTCACTCCTGATTCAGTCTCTGCATTGCGAAGTTGTGACTAAAATTTGTCTCTCGAAATATTTTGTGTTTTTAGCAACCGTTTTCAAATACGTTTTGAGAATCTACACTTCGATCTGCGTCTACTGACTCGCAGGAGGAAGATCGCCTCAACACTCGTTTCAGCTGAGTAAACTTCCCGCAATCGGCCATTCAATATGTCGGCGGCGAAGTCGGATCTAGATGTGCTTGTGCTTGGGCATAGCCATGCGTATTGGTTGGGCGCGTTCATAGAATCTGCGGGTCTACTTGACGACTTGGAAAGACTAGGTCATACATGCACAGTTCGTTTTATGGATCGAAGGGGAGCGTCCGTTAGAACTTTCCGAGAACCAGCGACCATGACCCGGATTTCTGCCCGCGTCCCCGACAAGTCATCACACTATTCGCTAACCCCGCGGAACTCAGACCAAGTTGTCTTCCGTTTCAACCTCACTAGTTCTTGTATTTAACATAAAAATTATCGACTTGTTAAATCACTAATATCCCGTGCACCAGGTCAGCCCGGCCCCCCTCCCGGGTTACTTTAATTAACATGCAAATTTAGCCACATTCAAGATACGTTTCATTGTCGAGCGCTAATTGCCGGTAAGGTATTCATAATTAAGGGTTTTTTATTACACGCTTTAGCCTTATTACAGTCTGAACAGCATTCGCCTCAGTACCAATGATAACACAATAATCCTGATGACTCTTCGTTATTTTGTATGTCATTCGTGGACATCGTTCCATTTTTTATATATGTCACCATGGGTGAGGTTCCCATATTGTTTCACATTGACACACACTCAGTTATGCATCTCCATGGACGGTGTTCACTTTACTAATGATATTTACACCTTGACGTTCCTAAATTGTGGGTGGTAATCCCATAACAGTCCGTGGTGACACTTTACACGTTCGTGGGCTTTCCCCCACCCCAATGTTTGTGGTGACGATGTAGCGTCTATGTAGCTGTACACGTTGTTCTTCCAAATGAAGATGATTCCAAATTTGTTTTTGTGTCACCAGGTTCATTGTTCGATTTCCTAACTGTCATTAGAATTTTACATTTATCTATTAGCGTGGGCGGTGACCCCCTACTTAACTACGTTTGCAACTCTTACTTTGATGTACTATCGTGGGCAGTGTCCCCTAACTAACTGTCATTATAATTTTGCACTGATGTACTATCGTGGGCGGTGTCCCCATACTTAACTGCGTTGCACTTTTTTTGCATTGACGTACTATGGTGGGCGGTGACCCCTAAACAACTGTGATTATAATTTTGCATTAATCTACTATCGTGGGCGGTGTCCCCTAACTAACTGTGATTATAATTTTGCATTGATGTACTATCGTGGGCGGTGTCCCCTAATTAACTATGATTACAATTTTGCATTGATGTACTATCGTGGGCAGCGTCCCCTAACTAACTGTCATTATAATTTTGCACTGATGTACTATCGTGGGCGGTGTCCCCATACTTAACTACGTTGCAATTTTTTGCATTGACGTATTATGGTGGGCGGTGACCCCTAAACAACTGTGATTATAATTTTGCATTAATCTACTATCGTGGGCGGTGTCCCCTAACTAACTGTGATTGTAATTTTGCATTAATCTACTATCGTGAGCGGTGTCCACTGATTAACCGTGATTATAATTTTGTATTTATCTACTATCATGGGTGGTGTCCCCTAACTAACTGTGATTTTAATTTCGCTTTGACCTACATATTTAACTGCATTTGCAATTCTCGCAGTGATCTACTATCGTGGGCGGTGACCCCTCACCTAACTGCGATTCCATTTTCTGGTGATCCATAGTGGGCGGTGGCCCCTGTAATCCCATTTAGTGTTGTTATTATTAACAGTGACACAACGTCAACTGTGATGACACTTTATTTGCTATCGTAGGAGGTGACCCCAACTTCTGGCACTTTTGCGTCGATGTACTTTCGTTGGCGGTGACCCCCTAATTAACTGTGTTTGCAATTACTGCTTTGATGTACTATCGTGGGTGGTGTCCCCTAACTTACTGTGATTATAATTTTGCGTTGATGTTCTATCGGGGGCGGTGTCCCCCTACTTAACTGACTCTGCAATTCTTGCATTGATGTTCTATCGCGGGCGGTGACCCCCAAATTAACTGTGATTACAATAGTGCATTGATCTAATATTGTGGACGGTGTCTTCCTAACTAACTATGCTTTACAATGTTGCGATGATCTACTACCGTGGACGGTGACCCCTTAAGTAACTGTGATTCCACTTTGTGGTGATCTATCGTGGGCGGCGACCCCCTAAATAAATGTGATTACAACTTTGCATTTATCTAAAATCGTGGACGGTGGCTCCCTAACTAGCTATGCTTTACAATGTTGCGTTGATCTACTACCGTGGGCGGTGACCCCTTAACTAACTGTGATTCCATTTTGTGGTGATCTATCGTGGGCGGTGACCCCTTAACTAACTGTGATTCCATTTTGTGGTGATCTATCGTGGGCGGTGACCCCCTAATTACTTGGTTACTGTCATGTATTGATGGGTTATTATGGGCGGTGACCCCCGCCCTAATACAATGCTTTTAACGAGTAATGTGGTGGCAGTTTCCAAGCAAGCGTTTAGCCGTTCACTCAGTATTGGCTCTTCCACAATTTGTTGCAGGATGGCTCCATCTAAGAATGTTCGTCGTGGACGACCTCTGCGCCTCAGCCCGGTGGCAAAACGTCGCGAGCGGCGGCTAGCCGCGCTTCCGTTGCACGATCGGCAATGGGCCACATCGTGCAGCACCTTGACGACGAGCCGGCTCACCAGCAGGCCGTTCATCCGGTAGCGGGCGCAGCCGCGGGTCGAAGAGGTACAACGGAGGAGCGCTTGTCGAGTATGGAGCGCCGGCTTGAAGCTTCTGACAAAATATTGCAGGAAGTCCACGCAATGGTGCGTGGTCTGCAACAACTGCCTGCGGCCAAAGCCCTACCTGTGCCGCCTCCAATAGCGGTCCCTGTGGCAATGGCGGCTTCTGCCGGGGGGGGGGAGCCCATCGCTCCGCCCTTGGCTAACCTTTGTCTATGGCCGCAGGGCGGCCATACACCAAGTCGGGTGGCATCATATGCAACAGGCGCTCCACCAAGCCCCGTTCCAAGACCAACGTCAGCCCCGTGGCCAGAGGCCATATCTTCAGGTATCCATACAGGCAATGAAGTACACACTCTCCCCAGGGCATCCCGAGATCTAGTAGCCTCGTTTGCAACTTCAGCCCTATCCCGTCATTCCCGCGTGTCTGACAAGCTCAAAGCCAAGATTTGGTCTGGGGACTATGTTAGTATTTCTTCATTGTTGCATGACTCCTCACCACAAAGCTATTCTGTGTCAGTTAGGCCAGGCAGTGACGACGAGACCCCCATGTTCTGTGTCGCCCCTAGAGCAAGGAGCAGCACTGTGTCATTTGACCAATGGCTGCAGGGTTTCGAAATTTACATGTCTGTCTTCCTACTTCAGCCGCAACACATGGCAGAATCACACAACATGCTCATGTACATCCAGACGGTTCGTTCATTATATGAGAAGGGTGCAGACTGGCGGTCGTATGACGAGGCATTCCGGTTGCTTCGTCAGGTTAACAACTGGGGGTGGGAATCCGTTTGCTGGTACCTGTGGATGAATGCATCCGAGAGTCGCCCAGCTGCCACACCCAGTGGGGCCCCCTTTCGTAGCACGGGTAAGGTCAGCTGGGGTAATGCTACGTGGCCATCCACCAAAACCTGCTTCGCATACGATTGGGGGGAGGTCTGTAACGCAGCCACCTGTCGCTACACACACACGTGTAGACGCTGTGGCGGCCCTCACTCAGCGGTACACTGCTATAGGCAACAAAGCAAACCCAATCCTGCCCGACCGACATCAGCCACCGGCAACCCTGCGGCCCATTCGTCGACTGCCAGTTCGCGACCAGCCGTTTTCAGGAGATAGTATGCCTACCCCAGTCTCTCCCGACGAGATATCCTTGTCGGCTACAATCATAATCTTTTTCCGTATCTTCTCAATAGCTTACCAGCATAACGATATAAATGGGTCCCTAATTTGATGTCCGCCGTGGAATTCCCTGCAGTAATAAACAGCAAGATAGGAGTTGCGCTAGGCTTAATCTTAGGTTCGTTTAATGTAGAGGGTTCCTCTGTAAATGTAAATACGAAACTATACAGGATGCTATTAGGCTCATCAAACAGCAACCCGGCTAAAGTGGACATTATTAGGATTATTCCAGTCTCACCACTAGACCGACCACTTCTGGGTTTGCAGTGGAAGAGTAAGTTTTTCATGGATGCTGTCTTTCCGATGGGGGTCTCCAGTGCTTGTGCGATCTTTGAGCTTCCAGTACAAAGGTGGAGTTCAGTTGCTTTTAGAAAATATATCAGAATTACTTAACAGGTTAGGTCGTGGTGGGGTGGTCACAGGTTTGTGGGTGATCTTGTGGCGAAATGGCCCCACCTGTTTGTAATAAAATTTGTGTATTGGTGGTGGAATGTCTGTATTCTTTGCATTACATGTTCATGACGACTTTTTGGTGTATATATGTTATCGTCATGCTTGTAGGAATGTGGGCTCTGAGAAACTTGCCGGACGGGGCTGTACATGTGTTCAGTTCCTGTCTGGTTTGCTTTGAGGAGCTCACATTCCTGTTAATGTTCTTCCAAAAGTGGCTGCGTGATAAGCAGTCCACTTTGCAACAAAAAAACGTCATTTATTTGGCCTGTTTCAATTCACTGCTACATCGGACTTGTGTTGGTTATTGCATAAATGGCGCTCTTTAATACACAAGTATTCATTATGTTCTATTCGATACAGACGTACACTGTTGTTTGTCATGTCGATATTATATAATTATTTTGGTTAGCGCTTAATTCTTGTCAAGAAATCTGTCAATTTCAATCCAGTTGTATACAAATAATTACTTAATTTTTGACTGAAAATATGTTGCACTATTGAAGTGCACGTTTTCAATTACGCAACAAGTGGTTAATAACAAAGGCGTTGCCCAGCCAACCAATCGTTTACACTCGTCCACTGTGTCTAAGGGAAACTAAACATACATATTTTGAATCTAAGTTTTGTTTTCAAGGTACTAGAAGAAATTGTACATAGACACTGACACTGTGATGTCATATTGTATCACATAATAAGTATAATGTAATACAATCAGGTTTCATACAGTTTCAATCCACATATTCTGCTCTAATTAGCAGCACACAATGGTGTTACTTTAATACAGACAACGGTAATGTAACTGCACTTACTTTGCTTGATCTGTCTGCCGCTTTTGATACTATTGATAATAAAATATTCATTAAATGCTTGTCAATGATGTGGTATAGTATACCTGGCTCCGCCCTGAGCAATGAAATAAAGATAACTAATTGCTGTTCAGCTGCACTCCCTAATCATGTGGTGTTCCTCGGGGTTCTATTCTGGTGCCACTATTTACATATTTATGTTGAACACTACTCCACGCAACTCATTTATCGAAAGTCACAGCATTGCACACTATATGTACGCAGGTGATTGATACGCATATTTACCTATCATTGTCAACCCTGGATAAAATTGCTCCATTGAGTAGCTGAGGGATTTTCTCCATGACATATTCAACTAGATGACTGAAAGCAAGTCAAAGGTAAATGCAGATAAAACAGAGTTTCTTGTTATCGGTAAACAAAAGCATAATTGTAAAAATTTTTTATTTTTTCTGACAACTAATTTGAGCAAGAATATCACACAGGTGGACTGAGCACGAAATTTAGGACTTTTTATAGCCAATTTTACTGTAGCCAAAACTGTTACAGCTGCTCTTGCTCTATTCGATACAGGCATAAACTATTGTTTGTCATATCGATATCATATAATTATTTTGGTTAGCGCTTAATACTTGTCAAAAAATCTTTCAATTTCAATTCAGTTGTGTACAAACAATGACGAAATTTTTTAGTGAAAATATGTTCCACTATTCAAGTGCACAGTTTCAATGCCGCAACAAGTCGTAAATAACAATGAATCTAAGTTTTGTTTTCAAGGTAATAGAACAAATTGTACTTAGAAACTGACACTGTGGTATCATACTGAATCACATAACAAGTCTAATGTAGTAAAATCAGCTTTCAAACAGTTCCATTCCAAAACTGGTACAGCTGCTCTTGCTCTTGTTTTCCAAGGGTAGTTACACGTTGCGAAGACGCCAATGACAAAAATGACGAGGTATAAGACACAGACTACCACGAGTGTGGTGATGTTGTCGCCCCGCCTCACAGTCTTCGTTGAAGTATCGGTCATCGATCTGAGGCCATCGTGGTTAAGAAGACGGGACAATGCAACACTACGAAATATTAAGTAAGCTGTTATATTAAAATTCATGTTTACACAAATTAAGTGAAGTGTCACAGCAGTACAGGACTTTATGAGCCAGAAATAATATAATATAAAACAATTATTACATACAGTTAATAAATATCATGCAAAAAATATATTGGCTTGGGCGTGCGCCATATAACAATTGTTTAGCGATATACAAGTTTCCAAAACGAGATCAATGTAAATACTAATACTAATAATAATAATTCAAGTCCTAACCGGTTGACTTTCGCTCAACAGAAGAGCAATACCTATTTAAATTAATCGAATCTGGTCAATGTCAATCGTAGATATCAACCGCGTCCCCGCGTCTCTTCGAACACGTATTGTCTCCCGCATTTCGGTGATCAATGGATGTTGTTTCATATGGTGAGTAATCACTCGATTGGTGGCAGCACTGACCGCGACACGTCCGACGGGTATGGAGAACCAATCATCCGTTAGATGGCAGAATCGACAGAAACGAGGTTGGCACGAAGGCAGCGATATTTATAGTTTACATTCAAGTTCCCATGTCCTGTATGTAGGCATTTACATTTCCCAAAATTGAATAGCATCTGCCATTTCTCAGACCATTTCACTAATCTGTCTAGATCGTTTTGTAAATGTTGTTTATCACCATCAGTATTAACCTTTCTAAACAGTTTTGTGTCATCCGCAAATTTCAGTACGTTACTTGTTATACTGTCGTCCAAGTCATTGATATAAATTAAGAATAATATAGGTCCTAATACTGATCCTTGAGGTACCCCACTCAAATCAGATTTCAAATTGGACACAAAACTGTTTAGAAAGAAATGCCAGATGTATGGTAATAATTACCATACAACATCCGGCTACTTGGACTTGGTGCAGCGACTTGAATTTGGTGTAGATCATTTACAGAAATACGTGGAATATCAAATAGAATAAGTATTACTATTGCATATATATTATACACAAACGTATTGTAGACATATATTAGGAAACAGGTTTTGTTAATTATTAGTCAGAGGGAGTATTTTAGAGTAAGTTAGTTTCGGATTCTGTCAGGGAATTCAGCGAGCGTTAATAGGGGTGTTTACAATTCGAAAATTTATATAACATAGTGAATAGTCAGTAACAGTGAATATTGGTTAGAATAAGCATTAGTATTATACATATATTGTTCACCAACTTCTTGTAGACATATATTAAGAAAACGTTGTTGTTAACAGAGGTAGTATTTTTTTTCCCGGATTCAAACTCAACGAGTGATAAAAGGGAGTTTGCTTACAGGTCATTCAACCCGTGCATCGAGCTATCGTTTACATTAGCTAATATATATATATAATATATATATATATATATATATATATATATATATATATATATATATATATATATATATATATATATATATATATATATATATATATATATATATATAGATAAAGTGATTTATTTACTTAAATTACATACATAAGGTAATATCTGACATAGTGGTAGTCAACGTTTTCGGTAAAAGGAATTAACAGCAGGATTTTAGCGTAAATTAGTACACACTGACTTCGTTGTTTTGTTACACAGTGTTCTCCGTATTCGCTAGGTGGCAGGATTTTTAGCCTAAAGTGTTCTTTTGATCACAAAAACAGCCTTATTCAAGGCTAACGTAGCAAACTAATTAAAACTAAATTGTATGATGGCGCCGTGCAAACGGCAGTTAAAGGCCACAAGGCACTTAATTTGTGGCAGTTGTAGTAACTGGGTAGATTTCGTCAAGTCTGGGTGCGAGAAGTCCTGGGCTGAGGTCCAGGCAGATAGTTTTAGTTTTGAGTGTAGGGGATGCGCAAGGATGAAGGAACTAGAGGTGGAGTTGGAAGAGCTGAGGCTGCTAGTTGTGGCAATGGTGGGAAGGGAACAGGGGAGTTGTGCCAGTAGTTCCGGTGAGGGAACAGTAGACGATAAAGTGGGGAAAGACACAAGAGATGCTAGGGAGAGCTCACCTCAGCCTGGGAGGAAGCTGACAGGAGGGAAGGTGACAGGTCATAGGGAGACAGGACGTAAGGAGACGGGAAGGAAAGGAACGGGAGGGAAGACAACCTGGGTGAAGGAGAGGGGAGTAGGGGAGACAGGAGGGAAGGAGAAGGGAGTGGGGGAGACGGGAGGGAAGACAACCGGGGTGAAGGAGAGAGGAGTAGCGGAGACAGGAGGGAAGGAGAAGGGAGTGGGGGAGACGGGAGGGAAGACAATCTGGGTGAAGGAGAGGGGAGTAGCGGAGACAGGAGGGAAGGAGAAGGGAGTGGGGGAGACGGGAGGGAAAACAACCGGAGTGAAGGAGAGGGAAGTAGGGGAGACAGGAGGGAAGGAGAAGGGAGTGGGGGAGACGGAAGGGAAGGGGTCAGGACAGAATGTGATGGAGTGGATCGAAAGGAAGAGTTATTCTGCAGCAGTGATAGAGGGGGTGAGGAAGAGAGCAAGGGTGTTTGTGGGGGATTCGATAGTTAGGAAGACCGACAGAGTCTTAAACAAGGGAGATGATGTGGTGGTCTGCTTGCCTGGAGCCAAAATAGAGGCGATAACTGAGAGGGTAAAAAACATCGTAGGCTCGGGTAAGGGTGGATCTGTTTTAGTACATGTAGGGACAAATAACGTAGAGAGGGAGGGTACAACTGCCATAGTTAGGAAATGTTGGCAGTTGGTCAGAACACTAAAACAGACGCAGGTTGAGCAGGTAATACTGTCAGGGATTTTACCTGTAATGGGCAGGAGGGGTCATAAATATCGAAATTGTCGGGGGATGGCAATTAACATGTTAGTCCAGAGGCTGTGTAGGGAAGAGGAAGTTGGATTTGTGGATTTATGGGGAAGTTTTGTTGGGATGGCTGATATGTACATGAAGGATGGGCTTCATTTAAGTGGAAAGGGGGCGGCAGTATTCGCGGACAAACTTTCAGCAGCAGTAGATAGCGACTTGGGTACAATGACAAATATTTTTGGAAGTGAACGTTCTTTAAACTAGAAGTGCAGGGGGGTTACCTAGAGGTGTCTCAAGCAGAACAAGAGGCCACTAGCACAGATAAACCAATATCAAATCATCCGAAAAACATCTCTGAAAAAGGTTATAGATGCGTATGTTTAAATGCAAGGAGCATAGTAAATAAGAAAAACGAATTAAACATTTTGGTAGAAGATATTGACCCTCACATAATTGGTATAACTGAATCATGGGCCAACATAGATATAACAGATGCTGAATTAGGACTGACAGGATACGTAATGTTTAGGAAAGATCGAATAGGAAGAAGGGGAGGGGGAGTTATTTTATATGTTAAAGAATCTATTCAGGCTTATGAAATAAAACTAGAAAGGGAAGCAGATTGCGATGAAGCTGTTTGGTGCAAAATTGCTTCAGGAAATTCAAAATTAACTATTGGATTAGTTTACCGAAGTCCAAACATAAACGAAGAGGACAACACAAAAATAAAAAACGCTATAAAGGAAGTTAGTAAAGGGGAATGTATCATAATGGGAGATTTTAACCATGGACACATACAATGGAATTCTCTAGAGAGCACAGGGATTGAGGATCAACAATTTCTATGTTTAATCCAGGATAGCTTTCTTACTCAGCACGTACTAGAACCAACCAGGGGAGAAAATGTATTAGATATAGTTTTGTCATCACAAAAAGAATTAGTGGACAATGTAAAAATATTTGAACCATGGGGTAATAGTGACCATAATCAAATACATTTTGATATCAATGTAAAATCAGAAAGTAAAAATAAGAAAACGTACAAGAGAAACTTCCACAAAGGTAACTACAAAGATATGAGAAAATACTTAGCACAGCTAGATTGGAATAACTTGCTGATGAATAAGACTGCAATTGAATGTTGGAATATTCTAAAATATGAAATTGAGAGTATCATTGATAAATTTGTTCCCTTCGGTGTAGAAAGAAACACTTGTCAAAAGAGGCAATTAGAAAAATAATGCTAAAACAAACTATGTGGAGGGTTTATAGGCGTACCAGAAAGGAAGAAGACTATGCAAAATACAAAGAGGCACTTAATGCAGCTACAACTGAAATCAGACAATCTAAAAGAAGCTATGAGCAAAAACTGGCATGTAACATAAAAACTGACAGCAAGAGTTTTTATGCATATGTCAGGAGTAAACAAAACGTACAAGACAAGGTTGGACCTCTAGAAGACAGTGCTGGAAATATAATATCACAGGGGTTTTTAATGGCGGAAGACCTAAATGGTTACTTCAGTTCAGTGTTTACAAAAGAAGATATTAGTTCATTACCAGTTGCTGATGCTAAATTTCAGGGGGCTAAATCTGACTATTTAGGGCCGTTAGTTGTAACTCCAGAATTGGTTGCTAGGAAAATAAAGGCAATGAAGGATAACAAATCACCGGGAGTGGATGGGATTCCTCCAAAATTACTAATGGAAACAGTAGATCAAATCAGTATACCACTTGCAAGAGTATTCAACTTGTCATTAAAAGAGGGAGTTGTTCCGTTTGAATGGAAAGAAGCAAACATCATACCATTATTTAAAAAGGGTTCGAGAAATAAGTCAGAGAATTACAGACCAGTGAGTTTAACGTCAGTGATTTGTAAATTATTAGAAAGGTTAATTAAAGACCATATGGTGGACTTCCTCGTTAAGCATAAATTATTAAATTCATCTCAACATGGATTCCTTAAAGCGAGGTCATGCTTAACAAATGTGTTATGTTTTTTGGAAGAAATCACTAAGTGGATAGACGAGGGATCGCCAGTAGATATTATCTACTTAGATTTTCAGAAAGCTTTTGACAAAGTGCCACATCAAAGATTGCTACTTAAATTAAAAGCCCATGGTATCGGGGATAGCATAACTGACTGGATAGAACAATGGATGACTGACAGAACGTACTGAAATTTGCGGACGACACAAAACTGTTTAGAAAGGTTAATACTGATGATGATAAACAACATTTACAAAACGATCTAGACAGATTAGTGAAATGGTCTGAGAAATGGCAGATGCTGTTCAATTTTGGGAAATGTAAATGCCTACATACAGGACATGGGAACTTGAATGTAAACTATAAAATGGGAGCTACTGTTCTTGGTACTACTGTAAAAGAAAAGGACTTAGGAGTTACAATAAGCGCTGATATGAAAGTTTCAGAGCAGTGTGGTATTGCAGCTTCAAAGGGTAATCAAATTCTTGGATTGATTAGAAGAAACATAACATACAAGGGAAAAAAGTTAATTATACCTCTTTATAAAGCAATAGTTAGACCTCATTTAGAATACTGTATACAAGCATGGAGACCATATCGTAAGAAGGATATAGATACGCTTGAACGCATACAAAGGAGAGCAACTAAAATGATTCCAGAACTTAGAGACCTTAGTTATGAAGAACGCCTGAAAGAATGTGGTTTAACAACTCTAGAGACAAGGAGGTTAAGAGGAGATCAGATTGAAGTTTTTAAGATATTGAATGGGTATGAAAATATTGATAGAAATATGTTTTTCTCACTCAAGAAGGATAGCAGAACTAGAGGACATGAGGTAAAATTAGTAAAGGATCAATGTAGATTGGACATCAGGAAGCACTCGTTCTCATAGAGGACAATAAATGAATGGAACAAACTGTCTACAGATTGTGTAACTGCTAGCAGCGTGAATATGTTTAAAAACAAGGTTGACACATATATCAGGAGGGCGGGTTATAAGTAGGTGAACATTGTTGGACTCTCGATAAGCCAATGACTTCCTTGTCCACTTGCCATCTGGGCCTTTGGCTTGGATGGCAAATCTTGTTAAATCTTGTTAAATTAGAGTTAAGGAAATGTTGAGAATTACAGTTAATTTTATGGTGAGAATTAATGGTAAGTGTATAGTTAGGTGTATGGTAATAATTAAGGGAACAGTAACACTATTTATACCAGCTCTGTGCATCAGTCACGTTGTTGCGCTCCACCACTAACAGGGCTGTCTACCGACGCTGTCTCCACTCGAACGTGTCTCGACATGTCCGCGTAGAATGGTTGACTCCTAACCGCCATTTATTTTTAATAGTGCCGTCATCGCCTTATCATTTAAATTTACTTGTGTAACTTTTACAAATAGCAATATTATCAGTATTTTCACTTTATAGTAGTGTATATTCACTCATCTTTTAGATTTAGCACCATTGATGGGTTGCTTTGTAATGCAATTCAAATAAAGCCATGATGAATACATCGCTTACATATACGTCTTGTGACCTACTTTAACACATAGCGTACTGTTAAAAACTTCAGCGATTGCTTGCTGCAGGTCGCTGGGTCAACCCAGTAAACGGTCTGGTAAAAACGCATGGCCTAGTCATAAAAAGTACGTGTACTGTTAAAAAACTGCCTCGTCGCACTTGCTGTCTGTACGTCGACCACCAGTCCATACCTTTTTAAAATAGTTTTAATGGCAGTAACAAATAATGGAAAGTTCTGGCAATAAAATACGTTTGTACCCTAAAGTGTGTGCATCCTTTCTCTGACGTCATTTATTGATAATGCACAAAGCATTTTGATTTTTTTACATTTCCAAATCTTTATGCAAGTATCTAAATATACAAATACTTTCGTTGTGATTAAGTGCAAATGCAGTTACAAGTAAAATATTGTGAAGTAAAATGTATAACACCCAATGTCTAGCTGGAAATAAAACTAACTACGGCATTGTCATCTATCCAGTTGAACACTCTCAGATTATATGCCTGCTTTCAATAATGAAACTTTGCAACTTCTTTCTAAATTCTTGTGACTTGACAATCATAAAACATTATATCAACTTAATTTGATTTATTGATCAGATTAAACACCAAACGTAATAACCATAAGTTCATTATGATTTAATTACATTTTATTATAAGTTGACTAATAATATTGTAATGAGCATCGTAGGGGAGGGTGCAACTAACGACACACAGAGTATTAGAGTACCCATAGTTTTAGAGTGCCCATAGTATTAGAGTACCCATAGTATTAGCGTGCAAGGGTTCTGTGGTCACTGATCTGATCTCCAGATCCAGAATGTGGTCAACAAGATTGCCCACAAACATGATGGTGACACATCACGGATAGAAGCTGCCAAGGACCGCGAGGACCTGAACACAAAGGCAGCTAATACCAGGGGCACTCGGGGCCAGCTGATGTTACTGTCCACTACTGTGGATGTTCGTGGAGAACGCCCATCTCAGACACACTCCAGGGGATATGTCATTGCATTAGGCTAAAGTGTCTTATACTTGTCATTGCATGTTATGATATTACAGTAATAATAATAAAACTGCAAACAGATTTTGACTTGTCAACTATCGTGGAAGAAAAGGACATATGTCCAGGGGGGGACAAATATCGGTAGGAGACATATATCCGGGGGGGGGGTCAGTGATTGCGACCCGTTTTTATCAATTGTGGTATCATTGTAGTGTATTGCCATTGGTTCAGGTGATGATGGTGAAACCGTTACAGTATTATTAAAATGCCCTGGCTGCATTAAGATTAATTATTTCCTAAGCTAAACATCCAGTAAATTTGATATGTTATTGAATAATAATGATGTGTATAATTATAATTGCCATGTTCCTGGTCGTATTTTCCGGTGGTAGAAGTCACTGTTTTGTCAATGTATAGTCCTGGTGCCAGTAGTTCTAGTTAACCTTATTTCTTTAGTAAATGTTTTTCTATGTAAATAAACTTTTGATATATTTTATGTTGGCCTCAATTTAAATTAAATTGTGTATAGTGACATACAAATTACTGCAGAGAGCTGTTTGACAGATATTAATCTTTTAATGGGGATTGTTGTACTTTTCCAGGTTGTTTTTCGGCCTGCAGCAGACTGAAGGTGCCTCCTGATTTTTCTATAAAAACATTATCAGACTATCACTACACTCACCTGTGTCAGGTCACTCTTCATTACTAAATTTTCCATCAATTCCATTTGGTTCAGGATATACACCACAGCTCTTTCCCATGTTGCAGTATGGGATTACCTGTCTTGCCTTTTCCGAGCCTCCCTCTTTCCCACCGTGTGAAATGCCGATATGCAGCTAGTCGATATGTTCTGAAATATACTTTCTTACGGTTAGTTGATAGCACTAATTATATAATTACCATAATAGCTGCAAAACTGTGAACATGAAATAACTAATTATTGTTATTTAAATGATTACGTTGCACTCAACAACGAGGTGTTGTGGTGTGCTACAGAGATGTGATGACTACAAGAACGATTAATAACACCCTCATGTTACTACTGTCACCAGTGTTATTCAACACAAAATCAAACGCAATATTAAAATACAGTCACGGTACACTTCATTGGATTAGATACAAAATAAAGAGAAAAGGGTAAAAGAACTATGTAGAAAAAATATGATTATTAAAATGGCAATGATTATTCGATAACAATTGAATTACTGACCTGCTGGCTATGGGGCGAATCAATGAGTCGGCACACAAATCATGCAATGACAGCAGACCAACATCTAGCACCGCCCTGTGTGTGCATACCGCTAAAAAATCATATGTTTCCATGATGCTAGCACCAACGCGTTCGGGCGCACGTTGCTGCATAGGCATAGCAGCTACCTTAACAAAGGCGAAGCCGACCTGGAGCTGGAGTCTGTAGCGTGACTCCCACACTCGGTAACACTTTACGACTGCCAGCGTATATATATATATATATATATATATATATATATATATATATATATATATATATATTAATATATATATATATATATACATATATATATATACACATATATATATATATATATATATATACATATATATATATATATATATATATATATATATATACATATATATATATATATATATATATATATATATATATATATATATATATATATATATATATATATATATATATATATATATATATATATATATATATATATATATATATATATATATATATATATACATACACATATATATATAGTACCAACTACATAATTTGCAATAATATGACATAACCCCTGTTCGCAAGGTTAACGACCCTGTTTCTGTCATGTTGTTCACAAAAGGTGTAGTCATTTTATCATGGAGAAGTCTCAGGAAGGTAATTACAACCAAACATGGACAAAGCCTTCCAGGGGGCTTCAAGATTGATGGAGTCGCTGATTATTTTTGTCAGTTACCAATGAAGGCAACAAATAGATGTTATAATAAAGTAACCTGAACGTTTTATGGAAACATGAGGTGGAACGTCAGTGGAAGATGTACTTCTACCAATGAACAAATATGTGTATATGTTGTGCACCCACGATAGCTTAACAAGGAGATTGCACAGAATGGCTACCAACAAATACGAAATCTAAATATTTCCCGAAACCCCCTTTCTAAGACGGACTAGGTGCAAAATATATATGGTTCCCTGTACATTTTTGACAATTACCAGTGCCATGCTATTGTTGTGGATACTCAATCATACTCAATCGTACTTGCTTTGTTTAAAAATTATTTATGGTTTCAAAATCGGCAGTCATATCGCTGATTTACGATTTAAGCAGGTGATAACTGCACTCATTAAGGTTTGCTGTTTCACAAGGTTACATTTTGGTATAGTTTAAATAGTTCACCCTACTTATGCAACACTTCGTCGGATCACTGACGCCATGAATAAGTGAGTGGTTCGACGACCTAGATATCCAAGTGCCCGTATTAACGACATGCCTTGACGCGCAGGATAGAGTTACTTGATAGATGGGTTAAATTGAAGAATGACAAAAAGGAAACTATAGACATGGAGTGAAACGATTAACATAAAGTGTTTTTACGAACTGTGACAATGCCGCCTGTAACCACTGCCAGCCACACTGTAAAAGTGCTCAGTGAGGTGTTGAAATGCAATTTACAAACGGCGCTAGGTGGCACACAGCGCATCTTGTCGTTTACTTCTACAGCGGCTCCGAGGGTCAGTGACACCGGCATCTACTACACGACAAGTCGGAGGGAACTCGGCGGTTAGACTCAATCTTAGCTATGGACAACTCTACGTAAGTATTGCGGCATGGGTCGACGTACGAGAATGCACGTAACAAGGCAGGGTTTTTCCATTACGTAAGGATCACTTGGTAAATTAAAACAACACGTAACCTAGTGAAATAGTAATCGTTAATGATTATGTATATATTACCTGACGGAATAATAAACAACGGTATGGGTGTCGATTATGGAAACCGTAGATAAATATACAAGAAATTACGTAACGGTCCTACAACAACACGTGGATGACTGAGTGTGACTGCATACTACAACAACACGTGGATGACTGAGTCTGACTGCATACTCCAACAACACGTGGATGACTGAGTGTGACTGCATACTACAACAACACGTGGATGACGGAGTGTGACTGCATACTACAACAACACGTGGATGACTGAGTGTGACTGCATACTACAAAAACAAGTGGATGACTGAGTCTGACTGCATACTACAACAACACATGGATGACTGAGTGTGACTGCATACTACAACTACAATCCATGGGTGACAGATTTGGTCTAAGTGTACACCACAATTTCAACATTACACCGTCAATGGTCAACAAGTGTACAGAGAACCGAAAATATTAATGGAAATTCACAGTATCATATGATCGCTTTGAAGCATTTAAATCACCTGTTTCCACTAGAAAGCTAAGATAACGTGTTATGATAAATAAGCAGAGTTATTCGGCGTTGCATGGTATACAAGGCAAGAGTAAGACTTCACGCTCCATGAATCATGTACAACTGCCGTTTTCACAAAGCGTTTGGTGGGTGTTTTACGTAGATCATACATATCTTTATTAACAATTGTAATGTTTGGTGGGTGTTTTACGTAGATCATACATATCT
>BSQZ01000038.1:1135000-1142500 GCA_033239005.1 Lamellibrachia satsuma | reverse complement strand
CTAGCAGAAGACCAGACACTATTGTAAGTCCCCTTTTCACATTATTGCTCTGAAGGACATCTGGAAACTTCAACGTGTAAAACTTGTTTTCCAATAGTAGTTACACGATCTCATCGTTTTTCTCAAACAGTGCCACTTCCAAGACACTGTCCGAAATCGCATTATTTGTAAGATATGCACTGTTACATAGGAAGCACTTTCATCCAAGCAACCAGCATATTTCCAATCTACTTTTCGTTCCGATTGTTAAGACAAATGTCGGAACGGGACCATCATCAGCTGCTACACCGACTCTTTGGAATTTCTATAGACAATGTCAACGTAAAGGGAAAAAAGTCATGGTTTGGGGACCTATGCACCTATAACAGTCTCCAAAGCAGAGCCATTTGCAACTAGAGTTAACAATATCACGCCCGTGGTGGTTTTCTCAGAACACACTGTTGAGCACACTACCATCTCGTACGAAGATGACATCTGGCAAGGACGGATACCATCTGATGCGAGAATAACGAAAGGGCTTTACCGCCCTAAGAAAAATATCCTCTTTGGAAAGCTAAACAGTCGCAGCTTTTTTCCACTGGTGCCAAGGAAGAACTCGACAAACACATGAACGATTTTGACAGTGTGTTCGAGAACACAGACGAGTCCACCTACAGGTAGACCCAGATACCAAAGCTACAAGGACAGGTAGATCCACAATGTTCACAGCCTCCGCTACAAGTAATCAACGAGGTGCAGCAGTTGGGTGCTGTGGAATAGTACTGCTCCAGAACCTTAGATATATATCACCAAAAAAACAAAACGCATCATTCATGCTTTGTTTAAAGGGACCCCTATCACTCATGTCATATCATGCTTTGTTTAAAGGGACCCCTAACACTCATGTCATATCATGCTTTGTTTAAAGGGACCCCTAACACTCATGTCATATCATGCTTTGTTTAAAGGGACCCCTAACACTCATGTCATATCATGCTTTGTTTAAAGGGACCCCTAACACTCATGTCATATCATGCTTTGTTTAAAGGGACCCCTATCACTCATGTCATATCATGCTTTGTTTAAAGGGACCCCTAACACTCATGTCATATCATGCTTTGTTTAAAGGGACCCCTAAAATTCATGTCATATCATGCTTTGTTTAAAGGGACCCCTATCACTCATGTCATATCATGCTTTGTTTAAAGGGACCCCTAACACTCATGTCATATCATGCTTTGTTTAAAGGGACCCCTAACACTCATGTCATATCATGCTTTGTTTAAAGGGACCCCTAACACTCATGTCATATCATGCTTTGTTTAAAGGGACCCCTAAAACTCATATCATATCATGCTATTCCCTGACACATGTTAGTGATAAAAAGACGTTGAAGAGTTTTGTGAAAGCCTCAATCAGACAGTACTACACATCCCTCCACATCGTTGTCTTTTAATCAGAGGTGATTTCAATGCTCACGCCTCAAATGGTTTTCCATACTGGAAATGGTATGTTTCTTCTTAATTTCGTGCATGAGCGCAACCTTCTGATGAACAACATTCTCTTCCGAAAGCCAAAATCAGGACTGGACCGCTCCATTCTGAAACAAAACATAATACCTGGTTTATCACGCAGCAAGGTCAGTACCAATGTAACAGTTTACCATTTGGGTTATCAAATGCAACAACGACATTTCAGACGAGAAGTCAAATATATTTTCTGGTTTAATGTTTAAATCGGTTCTGGTATGTGCTGATGACATAATTGTCTACAGCCCATCAGTTGACCAACATCTGAGAGATTTAGAAGATGTGTTTCAGAGGCTGAGACAGCACAACTTGACATTAAAGCCCGGCAATTGTCATTTCGCAGCACAGCAGATTGATTGCTTGGGACATGTCATTTCTAAACTGGGGGCAAAACCTAATCCGAACAAGACGGCCGTGATAGGCACGAAAATGCGCCGATTTACGGGACTGAGTAATTTCTATAAGAAATAATAGTAAAATGGCTTATCTATTAAACAATTTATTAAATAATGACGCTAAATGGGAATGGTCTTCGTTGTGTGAAAAAACATCTCTAGAAATCAAATTCCAGTTGGTCAGAGCTCTTATTCTAGCTTATCCAGACATAATAAGGACAGTGAGAATTATCCAACAGAAACATATAGGCAGACGGGTTAGACCAGAGAATGTGGAGAGCAGAGAACGCTGTGGGGAACTATTAATTATCTGAGTATCAGCACATCTGTACATGGATATTTGTATTGGGCATGTGTTTATTGAACAGTGATGAGGTGTAAGGTGATATTGATGTTGTATACAATGTGGGAAGATAAATAAATGTAAAGGGTTGGCACCCAGTGTTAAAACGAAATACCCGCATACCACCTGCGAATTATGACATTCTATGAATGTAGGCAAAGCTTATGCATGTCTGAACACTATGGAGACTCAACACATGGTTGTTGACATTTCAGGTGGATATTGTTTTTGTGCTGACAATGTATAATGTACATTAAGGGGGTGATGTTTCTTTACAATTGCTCTTTCAATGATGAAAATGTTTGTAAGCTAGATGATGAGAGGTTGCTGTTGAACTACCTTATGACTGCTGTAAATTTGTATAAAATTTGGGAAAATATTCATTTATCAGTGGGGGAAATTATGGTAGAGCCATAAGTGGATATCACTGAGGGATGTTACCCACAAGATGACAGTGCTACTTGAATGTAGTCATGGAACTAGAGTTTGCCACCCAAGTGGAAAGTTATAAATATGGCAGAAGGAGAGAACTCGAGGCTTTTGGTGTGCCCGGTAATTTTAGTGTGATGTTATTCTGAATGCTGTGTGATTAGAGCAGTGATTCAATTACCCAGACGTAATCGAGATGTCATTCGGAATGTTGTGTCTTTACATAAGTGATTATGCTACCCAGATGTAATCAAGGGGTCATTATGAATGTTGTATGATTACAACAGCAATTATATTACCCAGACATCATCAGGACATCATCAAGATGTCATTCTGAATGTTGCATGTTCCAGTCACACTGGCTACATGCAACCCAGCCCCGACGCCATCAAGGATGTGCACGAATGTCTCCAACATGTTGCAAAGTCATGTACCCCTCTAGTTATGGCAGGATGACAAGTTGTGTGTAAACGGATTGATGAGGAAAATAACTAAGCAAGTGAGAGCGGACATATAGGTCAGCTTCCTAGAAAAGGCTACATCAAACCATACTATTCCAGTACAAAGACTACAGCTATATTAAAAGAACACCTATATCTAGATAGCGGACGGTACAGCTATATTAACGGTGTCCGTTGACCCGTCCAAGTGCAGAATAGCCAAGGACAGAAGTGCACTCAACACTTGTTGCTGTAGAAAGCGAAGAGTATAGTTACATAAAACAGGGAATATTTCGTTCACCCATCCAGGGGAAAGTGTCCAGGTATAGAATTGTGTTGGACCTTGGATGTCCAGAATAGTGGTCCACGGCTGGGATCGCTCTGCTGACATATAAAGACACGCCCTCCCTTCTGAGAGGACTCATCATGGTTGTGCCTGGCACAAGAAAGCGTATAAATGGATGTTAAAAGTACAATTAGTTAGTTTTAGAGGAAGAGAGTTAGAGTGAGTATCAGTTTTAGTTGAGGTGGATGAGAGTTAGAGTGAGAGTCGTTTTTAGTTTAGGTGGAATAGAGATAGAGTGAGAGTCATTTTTAATTTAGGTGGAATAGAATTAGAGTGAGTGTCAGTTTTAGTTTAGGTGAATAGAGATAGAGTGAGTGTCAGTTATAGTTTAGGTGGAATAGGGTTAGTGTGAGTGTCAATTTTCATTTAGGTGAACATAGTTAGAGTGAGAGTCAGTTTTAGTTTAGGTGGAATAGAGTTAGAGTGAGCGTAAGTTTTAGTTTAGGTGAATAGAGTTAGAGTGAGTGTCAGTTATAGTTTAGGTGGAATAGAGTTAGAGTGAGTGTCAGTTTTAACTTAGGTGAAGAGAATTAGGGTGAGTGTCAGTTAAGTTTTGGTGGAAGAGAGGACTGAGAGAATTCAGAACATAATTGTACAAGGAGCGTGGTGGGCATACGACTACGCATAGATATGTCATCATGTAGTCTTTGACAACAGAAATGATTCTCTATTTATGTAGCTGTATCGTGTTTTGTCTGATTAAACTCATAACGAGCTTTCCTGGAATCTTCTGAGTGAAGTTAGTTTTTATCTATTACCGTGGTTATTAATGTCAGCTAACCCTGAACGCAGTAGGTGGGACGCTTGTAACTAGGTGACTAACGGCACATACGTAACACACGAGACACTCACTTATGTAAAATCAGCTTGTTTGTATACCAACGTCAGAAAGACGGCTAGATTTTATAATTTGTCACCTGAAGACATCCTCGATGCCCTCCCATGGGACGCGTGGCGAAACCCACAGTTCCAAAACTTCCTGGAGCGAGGCCAGACCAGTCGTGTCCTCGCGATAGATGACGGTATGTGGTGTGCGAGGTGGGGGGAGGTCACATAAAATAAATCATCTCTGGGGTCACTCCCCATTGTAAATGGTTGGATTAGTTTTCATTAGAATATATAGGCTTGTATACCATTATAGCAGCTGGGATTATATTTTGCCACAACGTACAGCAGCTGGCATTATATGTCTTACTTAAGGGGATATAGCCAATTATGTATTGGTGTATTTTTAATAGTTACTCAATATGTGTTTCCATTGTATTCTGATAGCTTTGTGTTTACTATAAATAAAGTTCAATTTTACAGCAATTATATGCCTATATCTAAATCACTTTTGTTCATGCCTTTATGGTGTAAGTAATCCTGTTATTCAATCAATCGTCAAAGATTGAAGATGGCAGTTTACAAGAAATCAACTCTCTGGAAGTAAAATTTTTGTTGAAAAAAATTGCATTTATAATAAAATAACTATGAAAATTGGACAATTTGCAGAATCATGTAAACCAATGATAAATTTTTAAAGCATTATGATAAAGTATCCATTACATTTTAAGTATTGCAATTGTTAGATAGGCTGTGCACCTATTTTGTTTGATGCCATGGAAACGGAGAGCCTGAAATAAAAAATATATTTTTTTATGAGTTGGTAAGATCCAATCTAAAATGTGGACAGAAAAAATTGCACTAACTATGCCATTTAAAACCATATTCAGCTGCGGTATCTCCAATTAAGCAGTTTCCCCATAATAATGCCATTTTTATAATAACGGCCTTTTCATAACATATACATGTCAATTATCCATTTATACTGTGGCTGCTTTATTACAAAGTGTGGATGTTTGTCGTAATTTGCAGGTGTTTTCGGCTCTGAATAACCAGTGCTAGCCTGGAAGTCAAAGATCGTTGATGACGTCCATTTGCTGATTGGTCAGTATCAAGTCATTTGATGTTTAAATCGTTCCTACATTTATCTATGAAAACTACATATCACCTTGGGAGATATATTGATCTAGAGAGTTTCTTGGTACTACAATGGTAGAGCCATAAGTGGGCATAGTTGCGTGGAGTTCCACAATAGGGCAGCACTGAGATATGTTAGCCACCAGAGGGCAGTGCTACTTGAATGTAGTCATGTAAATAGAGTTTGCTGCCCAAGTATGAAAGCTATAAATAGGGCTGGAGGAGAGAACTCGATGCTTTTGGAGTACTCTCGGTTCTAGTAGTAGCCTGCTGCTACACATGCTTTGTTAATTTGGACGTGCATAAGGATGGCTTATTAATTAGTCAATACTCAATATTATTTTGTTTGCACGAAAACAAATGTATACAGTTTACACTTTTTGGATCGCTGATTAATAACGGATTGAACGCTAAAAAACTTCTCAACTTAGCTTAATTACAATAATCAACATGGTAGGTAAAGTCATCCCCCAGGCATTACGCCTTAGGAAGCCATGAAGGCTTATATGGCCAGTGCTTAAACCTGGTTTCTGTAGTGCGAAGCAACTTAGAGTTCAATTATACTGACTCTCCTTTGGCGGGACACTAGTCCATCGCAGGTACCTTCCAAACAGTGTTTGTACTCATTTGCAGCTGAGTAGACTGAGGCAAAGTAGGGTAAACGAAATTGCCTAAGCTTCGAAAACGAACCGTGCCCAGTGTGGGTCTTGAACTCACAACCCTCGAATTTAGAGTCCAACACCTTAACCACTAGGCCACGGCATAATCAACATGGCTCCACTTATTTCAGTCCCCTCCAAACAATCACTCGGCTGTATCAAGCGATAACTTCACGTGCATAGACGACATCCCTCCCCTACATCGACAGTACAACAGAACGACACACACATTAAATCATTCTGAAGTTATATCTCGAATTCTTTGATGTCAACATCAATGTTTGCAGCGACTACGAGGGTCTAAGTGAACGTTCACAATAATTACGTAAATTCTCCGTCTCTGATTGACTTCACTCATGAGTAGCGTGATTAATTGCGTATTTCGAACTAACAGTTTTAACCTATCAACAATTAATTGGAAACAGTTATAAACAAGTTCAAAATATGGTGCAATCCTCCACACTGATGTATTGTCACAGTGTTCGATATTAGACCAAACACATCTGACTAGGTCTTACGGTCTATGTGATATAACCCGCAAGTATTATAGGCATCTGCCTGCCGTTCGCTGTGGTCTCATCGCTGGTAATTAATTAACATCTACCGGTGCCGACACCTTCTGACGGGAGCTTGGCATCTCTGTGGCATGTGTCTCGGGCATAGACGTATGTCTCGCAGTCCCAGGTGTGGATATGGACGTCTGTCTTGGCGTTTTATGAAAAGCTTTCATCCCAGCTATTCACCGTCATCATCAGATGCTGTCATACACGTTCTCACCTGTGCGGTGTTTCTTTAATTTCGAGCTCCATTCGGCGACTCAATAATTATACTGTTTCCTGATTTACCAACTATTGTGTATGGGGTCGGGTGGAAGGTGGTGGAGAATCTGTTGAGTCTGTCTTCACTAACACCTCATCCCGTATGTCCACAACGTGTAGTTTCAATAGACCTTTCTGTTACACGTCTCGATCTCGCACGTCTAAGTTGTCGCCATACTCCAACGTGAAATCAGGCAGTCTCCCCTGAATTTGCGATTGTAATTTAATTCAGCAAGGCTTTTGCCGTGGGTGCTATGGGGTAAGCCTCGATACTTGGCTACGTATTTTCGCAGTTCTTTCTTCCAATCAAGGCCTGTGGCTTGGTCTATGCGTATGAGTTTTATGATAGACGCGTTCTGTCTTTCGACTTCCCCTTTAGCCTGGGCCCACTTAGTTGTCACCCTCAAATGTTAGATGGCGTAATGCTCGCAATATTCACCGAACTCGTCCGATCGAAACTGTGGCCCATTGTTGGATAGGGGCCATCCCTGTCGACTGAATATATGCTCGAGACTTTCCAACACATTCTCGGTCGTTGTTGAGTGGAGAACACTGTAATCATAGTATCGGTTATAATAATCTACCACGTCAAGTATCGAA
>BSQZ01000038.1:1102500-1130000 GCA_033239005.1 Lamellibrachia satsuma | reverse complement strand
GGCAAAAGTAGAGGATATAGCAGAGAAGGCAGGACAGGTCATGGGTGGTGGCACGGGAGGTGCTGTTCTCGTGCATGTGGGAACGAACAATGCAGATAAGGAGGGAACGTCAGCCATCATTGGTAAGTACAGGAGGTTGATCAAGACACTCAAAGAGGCACGAGTTGGGCAGATCGTATTGTCGGGGATATTACCAATAATGGGAGGCAGGGGTGAGGAATATAGGAACTGTAGAAGGATGGCGATCAACACACAGGTACAGAAGGTATGTATGAAGGAGGGAGTAGGCTTCGTAGACATGTGGTTAAACTTTGTGGGAAGAGGTGACTTTTTCATGAGAGATGGACTTCATCTGACAGGGAAGGGCGCTGCAGTTCTTGCGTGTGAGTTTGTTAGAGTTGTCGACGAGGGCACAGGTACCATAGATTATTTAAACTAGATGCGCAGGGGGAACTGACAGAGAAAACTCAAAGGAGTACTACTACAAATACACATCCAAAGAAATGTTCACCAATAATTTCAGACAATGAACTTAAATGTGTATGCTTAAATGCCAGGAGCATAGTAACTAAAAAAAGTGAGTTAGACATTATGGTAGCAGATATTGATCCTCATGTAATAGGCATCACAGAATCATGGGCAAATGAAGATATAGTAGATGCTGAGTTAGCACTGACAGGCTATGTAATGTTTAGGAAGGATAGACGAGAAAGAAGGGGAGGTGGAGTAATTTTGTATATTAAAGAATCTATCCAAGCATATGAAATTACTCTGAAAAGTGAAGCAGATAGTGTGGAAGCAATTTGGTGTAACATAGTTACCAGGAACTCAACATTAACAATAGGAGTAGTTTATCGTAGTCCTAACATAGGAGAAGAGGAAGATGTAAAATTACAAAAGGCAATAAGGGAGGTGAGCAAGGGAGAATGTGTTATAATGGGTGATTTTAACCATGGCCATATACAATGGGAATCATTAGAGAGTGCTGGAGGGGACGACCATCAGTTTCTACTTCTAACACAGGATTGTTTCCTTACTCAACATGTCTTGGAACCAACCAGAGGTGGAAATGTGTTAGATTTAATTTTGTCTTCTCAAAATGAATTAGTTGACAATGTTAAAGTACACGAACCTTTGGGTTCAAGTGACCATAACCAAATCCATTTTAATATAAAAGTAAAAACAGGGAATACATATAAAAACAATGGAGGAGGAACTTCAACAAAGGCAGATATAAAGTGATGAGAACATATCTAGCAAATATAGATTGGAATAATTTGCTGAAGAACAAGACAGCAACAGAATGCTGGACTTGTTTAAAATATGAGATTGAGGGCATTATTGAGAAATTTATTCCATTAAGAAAACAAGGGAAAAGATCCAGGAAAAACACCTGTCAAAAGAAGCTATTAGAAAAATTGCTCACAAACAGATGTTGTGGAAGGTCTATAAACACACTGGAAATGTAGAAGACTACACCAACTACAAAGAGGCACTTAACCTAGCTACTACTGAAATTAGAAAATCTAAAAGAACCTTTGAACAAAAATTGGCAGGTAATATAAAAATGACAGCAAGAGTTTCTATGCTTATGTAAGGAGTAAACAGAAAGTTCGAGATAAGGTCGGACCACTGGAAAGCAACAGTGAAAACATAATTTCAGATGGGTTCCAAATGGCAGAGGTCCTGAATGAGTATTTCAGCTCAGTTTTTACCACAGAAGATATCAGCTCACTTCCAGTTCCATTAACTAAATTTGAGGGCAATACATCAGAATATTTAGGGCAGTTATTTGTAACTCCTGAAATGATAGCAAAGAAAATTAAGAAGATGAAAGATAATAAATCACCTGGAGTTGATGGGATACCACCAAAACTGCTAAAGGAAATTGTTGATCAAATTAGTACACCACTTGCAAACTTATTTAACTTGTCACTAGAAGAAGGAATAGTTCCTTCAGAATGGAAAGAAGCAAACATTACGCCGCTGTTTAAGAAGGGATCAAGGAAGAAGCCAGAAAATTACAGACCAGTGAGTTTAACATCAGTTGTATGTAAATTACTTGAAACATTAATTAGAGACCACATGGTGGAATTCCTCATAAAACATAAATTAATAAATACATCTCAACATGGATTCCTAAAAGCAAGGTCATGTCTAACCAATCTCTTATGTTTTTTAGAAGAAATTACAAAGTGGGTAGATCACGGGTCACCAGTGGATGTTGTCTACTTAGATTTTCAGAAAGCTTTCGATAAAGTGCCACATCAAAGATTGTTACTTAAACTAAAAGCCCATGGTATAGGCAATGATGTAATCAACTGGATAGAAAAGTGGCTTACACACAGAAGACAGAGAGTAATAGTAGATGGTAAGATTTCAAACTGGAAATCTGTTTTGAGTGGGGTACCACAGGGATCAGTGTTAGGCCCTATACTGTTTTTAATATATATAAATGATTTGGAGGATGACATATCTAGCAAAGTACTCAAATTTGCAGATGACACAAAGGTATTCAGAAAGGTTACTAATGATACAGATAAACAAAGTTTACAGGATGATCTAGAAAAATTAGTTAAATGGTCAGAAAAATGGCAAATGTTATTCAATTTTGGGAAGTGTAAATGTATACACATAGGACATGGAAATATGGATGAGGAATATAAAATGGGGGATGCTGTACTAGGTAGAACCACACAAGAAAAGGATTTAGGAGTAATATTTAATGCTGACATGAAAGTTTCAGAGCAATGTGGGATTGCTGCTTCGAAAGGAAATCAAATTCTAGGCCTAATTAGGAGAACTATCACGTATAAGGAGAAACATCTAATTGTACCCCTGTACAAAGCAATAGTTAGACCACATTTGGAATATTGTATTCAAGCATGGAGGCCATATCGTAAAAAAGACATAGATAAGCTAGAAAGAATACAACGAAGAGCAACTAAGATGATTCCAGAATTAAGAGACTTTAGTTACGAAAGTCGCTTATTACAATGTGGTTTGACAACACTAGAGACCAGGAGACTAAGAGGAGACCAAATAGAAGTGTTTAAAATAGTGAACGGTTATGAGGATGTTGATAGGAATATGTTCTTCAAACTTAAAGAAGGCAGTAGAACCAGAGGACACAAAGCAGCATTAGTTAAGGAGCAGTGTAGGTTGGACATGAGAAAGTACTCATTCTCACAGAGGGTGATAAATGAATGGAACAAACTGCCAAACGATTGTGTTAATGCTAGTAGTGTGAATATGTTTAAAAATAGAATTGACAGATATCTGATAAGGGCGGGCTACACATAGATGTGAAAATTGTTGGACTCTCGATAAGCCAATGGCTTCCTTGTCCACTTGCCATCTGGAACTTGTTCGAGATGGCAATCTTGTTAAATCTTGTTAAATCTTGTCAGTTTTGCTGGACAGTTCATTGTTGCGTGAGTTTCTTCTGCGAAGACGGACGCCGGACAACCGCCATTTTGTGAACTTTGACCTATGGGGCTGAGAAACATAATCGTCAGTTGTTTACGCATATAAAGGGTGTGCGTGTGACGTCACCACTTTTGCGATCTGCCATCTTGGAGTACACGCATGGAGTACTAGGTCGCTCGCACTGTGAATGTTCGGTGTTGTTTATTATTGTTTAGCAGGCATTGCACCGCAACTAGCATTTGTTTGGTTGTATTGAGCGTCTTTGTCAATGCTATTGTTATTCGTGAAATATGGTTAACTTTTGCGGAGTATTTGCTTGCGGGAAGCGTGCTGACAGAGAGTCATTTGTAGTACTGAGAACGGAGAGGGAGTTTCAAGGCCCCGTCACTCCGAGTGGGAAAGCATTTTCCCTTATAATATGTGCTCTTTGAGGGAACAATTTTAGTGTGTGGTCTCTGTTCCTTGTCTTGACAGATGTTTCATCCCATTTTAGAAGTTAAAGTGAGGATTCGGTTTTCACATATATATATATATATATATATATATATATATATATATATATATATATATATATATATATATATATATATATATATATATATATATATATATATATATAAAAAAATGAAATCATATTACCTCGTAAACGTCTATGAGGGTAATTTCAGCTTGTTTATTCTTTCTATATAGTTTAGGTTAGCCATCCCTAATTCTTTGATAGCTCTTCTTTGGACATTTTATATTGCAACAACATGGTTAGAATTTAGTGTAAAATTAGGGAGGGTCAGCAGAGCCCCCACTTTCCAAAATCTAGGGCACTTCACCAAAAGTGGGGGCTAAGAAATAGTTGCATGAAAAAGCCATAATGTAACTTTGTTCAATTTTTTTATTTGTACACAACTCGTGTGCGGCTATTGTGGCTTTAAGGCAGCCTGGTTAATAATTATCATATGCATAACAGCATGGAATTCAAGAGAGGGTTTCTTGTTTTAATCGTCATCCTCCTCATCTGAAGCAGAGCTGCTCGACAGGTCATCCTCTGCCTTGGACTGCCCGGGTTTGTAGGTAGCAACACCAGGTCACCTGGCCAGGTCAATTATGTGATAGATGACCCATGCCTACAATGTAACAATATGCACACTTTAATTACTAAAATGTAGATTATAGTATTACTTTCACATGACAGGTCTAATTTGAAACAATTTATGCTAGAATATTTAATTAAATATAATTTAGGCAATAGTTGTCTTGTAGCACATTGCAACTGGTGTCCACAGCCTGTGCTTGGCAGCATCTTTGACTTGTGAGGCTGAGTTAGTTGTCCAGTTGAAGCAGATCTTATGAGTATTTCGTTTTGGATTGTGCATCTTTATACCACCAACCGTCTTTCATTATTTCGCATACTTAGCATGTAGATCTGTCTTCAGCGGTGTCCATTCATCTCGATGTCATGGACACTGATACTAGCTGACTCTAGTGAGCCACTGTAGTGGGCCACCACTAGTGCGACCTCTTCATCAACGTAGTCAAAAACATTAACACCCAACATAACAACATAAACTCTGACTCTGAACGTAACTATCTAAATATATAACAGTGTAGCATGAAAAGTTGTCATACCCTGTTAGTACTGATAGCTACTATCAAGTGGGTCAGTTGGCCAGGTGGAGATATCCAGGATGTGGACGGCTTTGAGGAGTCCCTCTCTATATCTTGGAATCTATGGTCCCGTTGTCCCTCTAGATATGTCAAGAACGAATATTGTTTAACTTGTCACTAGAAGAAGGAATAGTTCCTTCAGAATGGAAATAAGCAAACATATAACAGTATCGCATGAAAGGTTGCCATACCCTGTTAATAATGATAGCTGCTATCAAGTGGGTCAACCACACTTACCTTCCAATGCAGCGTCAGTTGGCCAGGTGGAGATATCCAGGATGTGGACTGCTTTGAGGAATCGCTCTCTATATCTTGGAATCTATGGTCCCGTTGTCCCTCTAGATATGTCAAGAACGGGTCCTATGTTGCATTGACATTCTGAACTTCTCCCTTCAGGGCACATCCCCGTGACCGTGCTCAATCTCTAAAAAGTAAACTTTGTTCAAGGCCATTGATTAAAAACGTATCCATAACAAAACAAACATTTACAACGTCTCGCTCTCAAGGTTCCTCATGCAGAGGTGCTGTACACATTGCTCCTGGAAAAATAGTCATTTAAATAGTCTGGAAAGTATTCTGACTGTAGTAAAATTGCATACAGTTTAGGTTTATGTCATTACATAACATTTAATAACTTATATATATATATATATATATATATATGCATATATATATATATATATATATATATATATATATATATATATATATATATATATATATATATATATATATATATATATATATATATATACATATATATATATATACATATGTATATATGCATATGTATATATGCATATATATATATATATATATATATATATATATATATATATATATATATACACTGTTGTATGTAGTACATTGGGTAACATTTAAGTGTTGTGAAGCTTGTGTAAGTTAGATCTGGCACCTGAACAGTTACATGGACGTCATCAAGTGTGAGCGCCAGTGACAAACTGCTCAGGATTGCCAACACATCCCATAGCAGATGACCATACAGAATGGAGCTCTTGTTTGTCAACTTCTTGACAAATCCCTCGGCAGCACTAGCTGTCCGAAACAATCAATACATGCACAAAGTGTTATATCCATGTATATTAAATCATTTTTCTTATCCGTGAGTAAAATTTGCAAAAATGTAAACCTATACTAGTCTACCACAAACCAACCCCAAACAGATCCTGCATTTTATTTGTACATATGGAAACATTACGATTGAGCTGTTATGACTGCTGTCTTATAGTAAATTGCCTACTGGTACACATTTAATGAAATGCAAGGGAACTACTCGTTAAGGAACTTAATGTGTGACCTATGAGTTACAAATTGTATACCTGAGAAATGTAGGTATTGATGGCGTGGTCACTCTGAAGAGGTAGTCTTCGGCCGTGAGCGTATGAGGAATACAGCGGGTGCTTCGTACACGGTATCAAGATCTGTCGTCCAAGTGCTGCATCAGCCTCCATTTAGCATGTAGCGACTGATAGCACTGTAGTGGTACAGAATGTATAAATCCAACAGCAGCTGGTCGAGTTCTTTCATTGTGTTTTTATTTTCTTCATTACGGTGCTTTTTAAAGCCAGTTCTACCCGGTGTGCCAGACAGTAGACTCCCAACACACTAGGTTGATACTTCTTCAACAGTGCGACAGCACTACCGTTTCTGCCCTGCATGACGGCGGCACCAGCATTGCCGAGTGCCACCAACTTCGACACCAGTGCCGCTGACGTTGTCTACAGTATATATGTTGCTGCATCCATGACAGCTGCATTAATTTCCACAGCGTTAACTTTCTCTACAGCATTCCCTGTCAAACAGTTCACAGATACTTGTCCCTTTGATGCCGTTTGGATGTAGACCAACTCTTGTTATGTAACATAGCTGTCGGTAGCTTCATCCAACACAAGCAAAGTGAGGCTAGATTCTTCATACTTCTGCATCAGCTTCTTTCTCTCCACCTCTACGATGTAATGACAAAACACATGACACTTCTTGTCAGATCTGTAGCTAAGGTCAAAATTAAGACCTGCCGTTTCTTGCATATCACACATCCATGTAAATGACGTATACGACTGCTTGTTCTTTGCAAGAGCATGAGCTGTAACAAACAACTTCTTCAGACGTGCAACAAGTGCAGCATCAATGCTTTGTAGTGTTTGTTCTGCTTTTGGTGTCCATAGGCATACAGCTAAAGTCAACAATTTATTTAGTTGCAAACACATTAAATTTTTTTTTTAATAACTTCATTCAAAGCATCCCTGAACTGAATTATATATATTTTAGCCTAGCTATAAGTGTCGTATGAAACTGGAACGTACACAACTAGACTGAGGTTTTAATTGCTTGCTAAAAAGGTCTATCTGCAGCAGATATAGGAAATTAATAACTGTCATTATTTTAAAGTATTAGCAGACGTGCCGTTTGGGGTTGAAACCTTATAATTAATATAACATTAACATTCCGCTATAGTACTCTCAGACTACAATATATACATCAGTCGTTATCCGCTAGGTGTCTCTAGTTATATATGCATAGGCTTAGCGTTTTTCGTAAATGTTTAGTTTTTTATGTATTTAAAAAACTGAATTCAGTATATCTCAAAAAATCATTCTGTATGTAAAAAAAATCATCTGTATGTAGCACGCCCTTCTGAGATATTTGTCAGTTTTATTTTTAAACATATTCACGCTGCTAGCATTGTCAAAATCAGTCGATCGTTTGTTCCATTCAATTATTACCCTCTTTTTACAACATTTCGTTAACAAGATTGTCATCTAAGAAATGCTGTTGGTAAAGTGTCAAGGAAGCAATTGGCTTATCATGAATGAAACAATTTGCCCACCGTATCAGTGTTTTACACTGCTAGTAATTATACAGTGCATGATTCACACAGGTCAGGGAATATTCTAGTTAGTTCCTTGTGTGAACCTTGCAGTAGATAATGTGCTGTAATTACTTCATCGATACTTATTACCTCATTGGTACTTATTACCTCATCGGTACTTATGTACAGTACAAGTGTTGGTTCACTGTCTCCCTGTTGCAGTCTAGGTGAGAGGTCAGCAGGATACACTTGGTGCGGAATCTGAAGAGAGCTGTTTGTTCATGATGTTCAAATATATCACCTGCAAAGGTGGTCATTTATATTTTTTCCTTTGGTCAAGGTTCCTGGATATTGCTTCTGTGTTGTTGGTGGACATTGTCATTCGCTTGTGGAGGTCAAATGTTTCAACTATTGTCTTTCTGGTGGTGGTGGACATTATCATTCGCTTGTGGTGTTCAAATATTTCACCTATTTTCTCTCTGGTGGTGGTGGACATTGTTGTTCGCCTGTGATGGCCAAATTGTTCAGCTATTATTTCTCGGCTGGTGGCAGACATTGGTATTTGTTAGCGGTCAAATTTCTCAATAATTGCTTCTCTTGGGTAGTGGAGATGTTAAAATGATAATTTATAGTAGTCAGAACTAACAGGTATATGACTAACAAAAACATGATATTTTACAGTAATACACATTCTTTTTTAAAACTGCATGGATGTACCCATTCACAGAAACATGATATCTTACAGTAACTGTTCACGGAAAACATATTTTACTGTAGCAGACATTCACATGAACGGTATGTTTGCTGGCAGCATGCGCCCACGAACTCCTTATTCAGAAAATACAATGCAGGCCCACAGTAAACAAACATGTATTGGTAAGACCCACTCTGACTAGGGAGTGTGAACACAAGACAGGCCCCGTAATTCCAATCAAAGTTTATGTAATTTAATGTTTTATCTTTGTTGTCGAAAGGAATTAGCCTTCAAAATCGCAATTGCGTGAGAAAATACACAATAATTTACTATGCATTTAATCTAGTTGGAAAATGTTAGTGTTGTGTTTCATGTACTTCAATACACTTTTATGTTTGAGAAACTCAGAATTACTGTGCTACTGTTTTATTTTGTTGCACCCAATTATCCATTAGCGTGGGCTGTTACAAAACAAACGCTCAATTATAGGAGTGTTGTGTTTATGTAGTTACTATAGCGATCAAGACGCCATGAAGCTGAGGTTTGTAATGGATAATTGCGTGTTATTAGAAAGTATACAATAATACTTGGCTAACAGGACTCTAGACACAGATGCCATTGTTGTGTTTGTGCGGCTAATAGTGATCAAGGCGCTGGGAAGCTACGACGGTTTAACAAACTGTCTCTCTGGGTGCATTATTGCCGGCGATCAGAGACTGTCGAGGCAAATTAGTTCACGCTATTCGATCCAATTATTGCATCACGTTGCACATTTACAAAGGGTAATTCTTTGTTTTGAAGTTGCGACGGTTCAACAACCTGTCGCTCTGGGTACATTGTTGCCGGCGAACATAGAATGTCGGGGCAAATTAATTAACGCTGTTCGATTCAATTATTGCATCACATTGCACATTTACAAAGGGTAATTCTTTGTTTTGAAGTTGCGACGGTTCAACAACCTGTCGCTCTGGGTACATTGTTGCCGGCGAACATAGAATGTCGGGGCAAATTAGTTAACGCTGTTCGATCCAATTATTGCATCACATTGCACATTTACAAATTACTAAGCTCAAATCAGACATGCTAGTAAAGTGACATCAAATAAGAGAAACCACTACTTGCGCATTTCGGCTGCTTATTAGCAGCCAAGGGAAATGAATCGGTTAGCTGTCTATCCGGGAGACGGCTTACCGATATTTCGACTCGGTTGGTGAGTGCGTGGGTGAGTGGGTGGGTGGGTGGGTGGGTGGGTGGGTGGGTGAGTGAGTGATTGAGTGAGTGATTGAGTGAGTGGGTGGGTGGGTGGGTGGGTGATTGAGGAAGTGAGTGAAGGAGTGAGTGAGTGAGTGAGGGAGTACGTGAGGGAGTGAGTGAATGAGTGAGTGAGTGAGTGAGTGAGTGAGTGAGGGAGGGAGGGAGGGAGGGAGGGAGGGAGGGAGGGAGTGAGGGAGGGAGGGAGGGAGGGAGGGAGGGAGTGAGTGAGTGAGTGAGTTAGGGCGTGAGGTAGTGAGTGAGTGGGGAGTGCGGGAGTGAGTGAATGAGTGAGTGAGTGAGTGGGTGAGTGAGTGAGTGAGTGAGTGAGTGAGTGAGTGAATGAGTGAGTGAGTGAGTGAGTGAGTTGGTGAGTGAGAGAGGGAGTGAGTGAGCGAGAAAGTATGAATGTGTGTGTGGGAGCGTAGGTGCGTGAGGCGTTGACATGCTTGACCTGCCGATTCCATCACTACCTTTTTACTTGGCTTTGACACTTCTGGTGTGACGTGATTTTTAAAACGAAGCGTTAATCAGCGGTTTCTGACTTTTAATTAAAAATTAAAAATTCGTTACGTACATTTGATGGAAATAAAAAGAGCGCCGTTGTCACATCTTATAAGAACCCCCATATGAGCCTTCCGTTCGGTATTTTCTAGATAATAATTACCCCTCCCCGGTTATCATTATCTAGGTAATAATGAACCCCACTATACAAAATACTACACTCTTGACGGGCGGATCCAGGGGGTGTCCGGGTACCCCCCTTTATTGTAGTCGGATTTTTTTTCAACAAGTACTTCTTTGTACAAGTCCCAACACGCAACAATATTAGACGCCGCCAGTGTATAAATGTGTTCTTTCATCTGTGTTAATGTTGGCTATTTAGTGAAGGCTGATGTTTGGTTGTATAAACGCAAACATTTCGACTAATTATGCACAGGTACAATAACATCAACGACAAGACATGTGAGACGGCATCATCGTTAGCTGTCAGAGGAAACGTTTATCACTGAAAGGTCGTAGGCCTGTGCGATAAAACGTTTCCAGGATAGTGCACTTGCTACGTATGGGAGATATTTGTTGTTTGGGTTCAAAACGTTTCGCTGGGGTAACAGCCCCAACCATAATCCTCAAATATACTGTTTTTGTCCCCCCCCCACCTCCCGTTATAAGGCCCCCGTAACCGAAATACCGGTTAATTGACTTTCACGGCTTACATAGCGCACTTATAGAGTCACCATCGACAGTAGTTGATTGGAAGTCCACCAGCACACACACTGTCCAAAACTCGGGAATTAGGAAGACGAAATTAGTGAGGTGTGGACAAAGATGACTTTTAACCGCCTAAAACTTGTTTGAGTATGCCCATACATTTTCATCTCAGGCAGCCACAGGTTTCATGAATGAAATGTTAAACATGTCTACTATATAGTATGAGGGGCTGTGCTAAGTAGAAGTTAAACTAAAACCGGATTTGTTATCGTCCACGTGCGTTCAACTGAACAATTGTGTTTGAGGAAGTTGTTACAATTGCATTGGGGCAAGTTGTTACAACTGGTAAAACGTTCGGACGGCTCGCACCGACAGCTCAGCCTGCTAGTTTTGTCCTGACAATGTCAATGACTGAAAGAACAAAACTTATTTAACCACGACGTGTGAATGCTTTATTTCACTTGTGAAGCCTATGGTGCTGGTTTATAACCAGTAGGTCATATCGTTAATGCTAGGCAGCGTCAAACAAAATTAACTAGTATCTCAGAAGGGCGGGTTACACGTAGATGATAAATGGCTGCACTCTCAATAAACCAATGGCTTGCTTGTCCACTTGCCATCTGGGTGTTTTGTCTTGGATGGCTATATTGTTAAATCTTGTTAAATGTTAATGGAATAGCCCTATTTGAGAAAATAATAAATATTGCACGATTCACTGAAATGTGCGCATGTGCGTGAGTATGTACGTGCGTATATCATTCAATGATTATGTATGTGCGTGTATCATTCAATCAATTATAAGTCGCATTACACATATATTTCCATTCACTATTTTCTACCCCATTCAATAATTCATATGCCATTCACAATTGTTGGTTATGTAAGTATTCGGGGAATGAGTCCCTTTGGTAACTAAAAATTAAGAGCTTAATATATGCATCAGTGAACACCTACATTGTTATGCATGCTGTATATAAGATGTATAAGTGTGTATAATCCAATTAATGCAATAACAGTAACATATACGAATTCCACTTGCTTTGCGAACCACACGTGTTTTGCTGTAACAACGTGCTTCGTATGATATAACAACTTACCCCCTTACTGGGCTAGTTGTTACAGTCCACCGCGCCTGGGAAACTGGAATATCAACGGTTTGGTACAGTTTATTATCGCGAACGATAAACTTAATGTATATATTGACAGAAATAATGCATCTAACATACTTTAAAAATGTTTACAACTAACCCCTGTCTTCCCTAACTGGCGTATTTCAAAAGCGTTTTGTTAGGACGATACATTCCTGTTAGTAACAAACCATGCTAATTGATAATTGTAAGCAACTGAATAAATCAGTACTGTGTATGCAATTTTAAATTATCATACATAATTAACGCCAATTCAGACATATATATTTTTAAATACCTATACGATACATAATGGCACAACGCTATGATTTTTACACCGCATTAAATTCATGTTAGGTAATTATGGATTTATTTATTTATTAATAACACGCAATAAAAACAAGATATTCCACTCTGCCATAATAGGCGCCTGCTCGATAAGTCAACGTGTTAGTACTGTATTCATTGTCTACTTCAGACTCGGGCCTGCAGCTGGCTTGATCTCACAAAAAATATATACAGTACTTGTTCTGCCAATTTTTTCATGATATTCTCGTAATACAAATTTCGCGTTCTAAAATGTCATGTAATTTATTAATATCAATGATTTGACAGCACCATAACGACGAGTCTGCTTGAAAAATCAGATTGAAATCGAATCTGTTCTGATGATCGCAAGGCAGTGCCCGGACGAAATATTGTTATGCTTTCCCCCGGTCCCCTATTATCAATGCATGTTTGCTTCCTACGGGCCTGATGTGCTTGCGTGCGTGTGTGCTTGCGTGCGTGCGTACATGCATGCGTGGGTGCGTGATGAACAGAGTTGAGAGATTGTCACGGAGGTACAAAACTTCCAAGTTCCTAGCATAGTGGTGCAGATGTACGATATTGTTGAATGCTCTCATTGCACACAAATATGGTACACATTAACATCTGTAACTGAAATCAATAAACACTTTGCAACTTTATGCTTCACAATGACAGGACATTTTGTCAGGACACATGACTATAATATATATATATATATATATATATATATATATATATATATATATATATATATATATATATATATATATATATATATATATATATCGCCTCACTACACAGTTACGATTACATAATCCACGTTATTATTAGTTATATCCTGTCTATCGTACTTACGCGCACAATCTATCTGTGTTATAATCTGTCTCTCGGAGTCGGTTGTTGCACTTTAACTGCAACGCTGATATCGCTACATAAAGCCGTGTTATTTATCACGCGCATTTAACGAATACCAACATCCACCACCATAATCCGGCAGTTAGTATCGCCTTACGCAGCTATGTTTATCATATCTCTCTCTCTCTCTCTCTCTCTCTCTCTCTCTCTCTCTCTCTCTCTCTCTATCTCTCTCGGAGAGCGGGGGTTATGTAGTGCGCGTCATCATCATCATAAGCTCAACCATTGTCAGTCCACTGCAGAGCTAGTGTCGTCCCTGATTTCGTGAACCTGTCATTGGTCTCCATTCTCCAAAGTGTCCATCTCCATTTCTCGATTTTAACTTGTTTTATGATATCCGGGATATTAGTTTGTTCTCTGATCCATTTACTAGTTTTTCTATCTCTCTTTGTAATCCCTTGCATACGTATTTCCATGTTTATTTTTGTTGTTCTAAGTTGTTGTTAATTTTTTTTGTCATTGCCTAAGTCTCTGCACCATATGTCATAGATGGTAATGTACATTGGTCAAAGACTCTACGTTTCAAACATATTGGCATTTTACTCTTCATAATATTATTACATTTTCCGAAGGCATTCCACCCAGTTTCGGTTCTCCTTTTAACTTCTTCTAAATGGCTATAATCCGTCTTTACAAATTGTCCTATATATACATATACCTGTCGATATTTTTGTATAATATCATGGTTAACTTTAATTTGTATGACTTTAGTGTAACTGTTGAACATGACTTTTGTTTTTTTAATGTTGATTCTTAACCCAATATTGTTACTTTTTTTGTTGAGCTAATTTAACATTTCCTCTAGTTCTTCTGCAGTGTTTGTGATAAGAACAATATGATCAGCAAAAAGCAGATGGCTCAGAAGAGCGCTGTTTGTGTTGATTCCTTTCTATCCCAGTCTAACCTCCTGAAAATTCTTTCTAAGGCAGCATTAAACAATTTAGGCGAGACAGTGTCCCGCTTACTTACCCCTCTATCCACCTATCTATCTATCTATATATATATATATATATATATATATATATATATATATATATATATATATATATATATATATATATATATATATATATATATATATATATATATATATATATATATATATATATATCTTGTTGCTATCTTTGTGGAGCTTGATATGTTCCCTGGTTATATATTGTGTTGACAATGTAGATGTAGGATGAATGTTCACCCTGGTTGATTAGAGCTTAAATAACTGCTGGGCTTGCTTTCAAAGCTGTCAAAAGCTTTCTCATAATCGATTATACCAGCCATAATGGTTGCCTATATTTTTCATTTTTTTGGATGATCTGGTTTATTGCATGTTGATGGTCAGTTGTTGATGAAACTGCTTTTGAATCCTGTCTGTTCTCTAGGTTGGTTGAAATATAAGATGTTGGTAATGCGATTTGTTAGAATTTTGGTGAATAACTTATACACATTTGAGAGAAGGCTGATATGGGTCCATAATTTTTCAGATTCTTAATACCTCCTTTCTTGTGTAGTTGTATGATGATGACATTTTTCCAGTTACTTGGAATCTTGTTTGACCAGATGCACTGGGTGAAGAGTTCAGCAAGCTGTTTGCATACTAGTGCATAGTGCGTGTATACGACCATTACTAATCACCCGTGTCTCCGTTCAGGGAGGCGACAGCGCGGAGTCATATTACGGGCCACAAGACAACCCGCATCGGGCACGGACCACAGTCACTTTTCCCATAGACGACCATTATTCTTGCGTCTACATAGAAAATTTATCCTACAATTTTTTTTTAATCACAGAAAATGACCCACTGAGACACCTGGTGTGTAAATTTCGTGAAAATGACATACCTCCTTTTCGCACAAATTACTTCAACGCATGATGCCCCTGCATTTCTGCCATGAAATTCCCCGCGTGAAATAGTGCGTGTATACGATCCCTACTAACCACCCGTGTCTCCGTTCAGGAATGCGACAGCGCGGTGTCATTATGGACACGAGACGACCCGCGTTTTTACTATGGTATTCATCGAACAGCGGCGAAGCATAAACGAATCACAACGAAGCCATTAGGCTAAAATTCCTTGTCGTTCGGTTCCGACGTGAAGATATATATATCTACGTCGGTGATCTTCTGACAGAATAGAACATGCCGATAGCTAGAAGGGAAGAATAATCAGACAGATTGTGTATGACAGATGACAGACATTCTACAATCATAAACGCACTGCAGCATTTTTTAAACCCTCCCACCACCATTCTTGTCACGGTCGGTGGAAGGTACGTAATGAACTATTCTTAATATCCTTGCCCTACTGAGGGGGAGGCAGACATTAGAAAATAAGCTGTTCACGCCACACACCGACTAGAAAGGGTCGAGTGCTAGAAAGGAAGACTGATGAGACATAAGGTGTGTGAATATAATCAAGTGTCAGTCACTCACCAGCACAATTGTAGCAACGATCCCAGCAATGGATAATAAACCGGACCAGCGTAACCAGACCTGACTTCGCCCTAGTGCTTCGTAATACATACAAACAGGTATATGTGGTCAATGACGACATAGACATCGATCAGATCGAACATGTTTTTGCCTGGCTCCAGCTGGGCTTTACTGGTACTCACCGTCTTGCTGGCTGCCGCTGTATCTATATATCTATCTATCTATATACATATATATATATATATATATATATATATATATATATATATATATATATATATATATATATATATATATATATATATATATATATATTACAAAATGTCAAGAGTTCATTTAAGCCAACACTTATCTATCAAACTTAAAATGGTAGTATGAAAATCCATAATCCAACGTAAGCACGCACACACAAATACACACGCACACGTACGCTCGCACCCACCTAGATCATCATCATTATCGTTGTCATTACGTTATATAGATGACACTGACACTGTTCGTGGTGACTGAAACCATTATCGGTCTATTAAACGCGGTTTTACATAAACGAGATTGCTGTAGCTGTAGAAAAATAACCTGAGCTAATCTGCTTATTTTGCGCCGGTTGTAGTCGATGTCAACGGCCTCCCTTTTTGGGCATCGACACTCGAATAACTTCTAAACGATACGGCTTAGTTCGAAATAGTTAGGTTGAGAATCTATTCAAATAAAATTATTATCTGGTTGATATTCGAGTGACGTTGAGTCAAATACGGATTTTGGCTTTAGTTGATATTGGTTGACACCTCGGTCGATTCGAAGCAGACATGTCTGCAGTTTGCATAAGCTGGATTACAATCGAGTCGATTCCATATAAACACCTGCAGAGACTTCAGTCAACTGACGATATAAGTGTAGCAATTTCGAGTAATTTCGCTGTTTCGAGAGTTGGAGACGAATATATTTGTTAAGGTTTTAGTCGAGTAGCCGATTAATCATGTTATGCGCACGTACACATACAATGAGTAAATGGACATGGACACGCATGCATGCGAGCACGTTCGCACACCATAATAAACGCACACACGCGTACACACGCGCACACAACCACACACCACACGCACACACACACACACACACACACACACGCACGCACGCACACACACACACACAAACACATTCTTATTACACCTGCATTGCGTAAACACCCAGACCAAGTGCGTTGCTATGCATGGCTATTGTCGCATTTGAAGGGTGGACTGACTGACGGACGGCTGACGTACGGACTTTTGTGATTCAGCACACACAATACACCCTAAACCGTTTGTCGTCACACTTTACTAAGAAATGCCTACACAGTTTTAACTTTTCTGAAACTGTCACCGTTCTATGTAAACACGTCATCGTTTGTTTTTGTTATTCAGTATAACGCAACGCAACAGCACCGTTTGAACTCACTGATATTCATCTCAGCCATACACAAGGATATATTTTTTTCACCACGTTCAGTGATGATTCATTGGCAATAAGAGGGTGAATGACACTAGAAATCCAACTGTAATTAATCTAGGAAGATTAAAGGAGCCTCGAGTGAGACACGGTTTTGAGAAGGTGACTGGGTATCAAATTCATTGAGAAGGGGTTTAGGCCTTTGAGAAGGTAACTGGATAACACATATATTGAGAAGGAGGATCAAGCAATTCAGAGAGTGAATGGGTAACAGTTATTTATAATGTGGTTCACACTTTTGAGAAGACGACTGGGTAAAACATTAATTCAAAGGGGTTGCACTTCTTTGAGAAAGTGACTGTGTATAAATATATTGAGTGGGAGTTCACGTTTTTGAGAAGGTGACGGGTTAACACAGTTACTAAGAAGGGATTTATGCTCTTGAGAAGGTGACTGCGTAATACATTTATTAAGACGGGGTGCACGCCTTTGAGAAGGTGACTAGGTAACACATTTATTAAGAGGGGTTCACGCTCTTGAGAACATGACTGGGTAACACATGTATTGAGTGGGGGTTCACGGTTCTGAGAAGGTGACTGGGTAATACGTTTATTGAGAAGGGTTCTTGGTTTTGAGAAGAAGACTGGGTAACACGTTTATTAAGAGGGGTTTCACGCTTTTGAGAATGTGACTGGTTAACACGTTTATGAGAAGTGGGTTCGCACTTTTGAGAATGTAACAGGGTAACACATTTATTGAGAGGTGTTGCATGCTTTTGAGATGGTGTCTGGGTAACACCTTTATTGAGAGGTGGTGCATGCTTTTGAGATGGTGTCTGGGTAACACCTTTATTGAGAGTTGGTGCACGCTTTTGAGATGGTGTCTGGGTAACACATTTATTGGGAGGGGATCACTCTCTTGAGAAAGTGACTGAGTAACAAATGTTTCGAGAAGTGGGATCACGTATTTGAGAAGGTGACTGGCTAAGATGTTTACTGAGAGGAGGTTAACGCTTTTGAGAGGACGTCTGGGTAACACATTTGTCATAGCTTGCCATCACCCATGATCCTCCATTCGAGCATGGCTGGTGTGAAGGTGTCGACGAAATCCTTTCTGTGAGATAACTTCTAAGCACACGTGTCACTAGAGCTATTCCAGCAGCCACACCATCCTGGCTATTGCTTCTGTGTTGGTGGTGGCCATTGTCATTCTCTTGTGGGGGTCAAATCTTTCAGCTGTTGTTTCTCTGCTGGTGGTGGACATTGTAGTTCGCTTGTGGTGGTCAAGTCTTTCAGCTATTGTTTCTCTGCTGGTAGTGGTCTTTGTTGTTCACTTGTGGTGGTCAAGTCTTTCAGCTATTGTTCATCTGCTGGTGGTGGCCATTGTTGGGCACTTGTGGTCAAGTCTTTCAGCTATTGTTTATCTTTTCGTGAAGGACATTGTTGTTCACTTGTGGTGGTCAAATCTTTCAGCTATTGTTTCTCTCTTGGTGGCAGGCATTGGTAATTTGTTTCTTAATAATTGCTACTCTTGGGTGCTGGAAATGTTAATATGATATTTTACAGTAGTCAGAATTAGCAGGTATATGATATTTGCAGGCACTAACAAAACATTATATTTTACAGTAACATACATTCTTGAAAAAAACCTATGATTATATCCATTCACAGAAACATGGTACCTTACAGTAACTGTTCATGGAAAACATATTTTACAGTAGCAGACATTCATAGGAACAGTATGTTTGCTGGCAGCATGCGCCCACGAACTTCTTTTTCAGAACATATAATGCAGACCTACAGGAAACAAACAGGTATTGGTAACGACCACTCTGACTAGGGAGTGTGGACACAAAACAGGCCCCATAATTCCTATCACAGTTTATGTAATCGAATGTTTTTTCTTTGTTGTCGAATGGAATTAGCATTCAAAATCACAACTATGTTACTGTTTTATTTTGTTGCACCCAATTATCCATTAGCGTGGGCTGTTACAAAACAAACACTCAATTACAAGACTCTAGACACAGACGCCATTGTTGTGCTTGTGTGGTTAATAGTGATCAAGACGTCGTGAAGCTGCTGCGGTTCAACAACTTGTTCTGGGTGCATTATTGCTGGCGATCATAGAATGTTGGGGCAAATTAGTTCACGCTGTTCGATCCAATTATTGCATCACATTGCACATTTACAAAGTGTACGTTGTTTGTTATCATAGGTGCACTGCGTTTTTGCACTCCTTATTAGGAGTGAGATTTAGCAAGTCATGGAAGGTAGCCAGTCGTGCTACCAAATGCTACCAAAGTGATGTAGCCCGACAGCTTCTTAGGTAGCCCAATTGCTAATCCATACTTTGATGATGGAAAGTAAATACTTTGAAGATAAAATGTATGAACAACATCAACGACAAAAAAACATCAAAAGCAAATAGTTTTAAAACATTTATTTTCAAGGCAGGATCAATACAATGTGATACATAATACCGAATAAAACACAGTATACAATTGTACACATATGACAAGTTGTTTTACTTTCATAACATGGTACATGGTTCATCTAATGCTCGCTACGTAAAACGTTAACTTCCAGCAATCGCAGAAACTACGCGCGCCACAGCAGTAAACCGTTTGAGAGTAAATTTGTGAAGTAAAACACAAATTCGACGACCGGTATCAATGCCATCCTCATCCGGACGTCTAAAGGGATAAAGAGGAGAGCAACAACATCAAGGACAACGACAACAACAACAACAACAAGGACAACGATAACAAAAACAACAACAAGGACAACGACAACAACAACATTGTACATTCAACAACACTAAGCAGCAATATCAATTACATAGTGTATCATAGGCTCAGCCGGGATGTATGAAATCCAGCAAGACGGAATCTGTATTCATAGTTTATATTAACGAATACTTATTATGACAAATATGTGTACCAAATAAAATAATTAACTTGTCACAGTATCATAATGCAAAACATTTAAAACGTACTTATTTGACAAATGACTACATACATTAAAAGAATAGAAACATCTTCTGCAGATGCACTAACGTACTTATTCTAAAGATTATAAACAATGACATGGTGATTTATTGCACACATGCTATCAAGCATCTCGCTGACTTGTACGAAGGGCTGAAAGTCGTTAATTGATTGTGATTGCATTCACATCAACTGTAACGTTAACTAGATTTAACCACCAAATTCAGACTCCAAATGTATTTGGTGCATGCGATTAACGGCCTGTGCCTCTCCCGTTGTGTAACTTTGTGCATTATATTGTTGAAACATGTAAACAAAGATCAGTAACTGATAACAAACATGCATGTTAAGTTGTATATAAATACTCGAAACATTAATTATAAACCACATGGTGGAATTCCTTGTAAAACATAAAATAATAAATACATATCAACATGGGTTTCTAAAAGCAACGTCATGTCTAACCCATCTCTTATGTATTTTGGAAGAAATTACAAATGGGTAGATGACGGGTCACCAGTGGATGTTGTCTACTTAGATTTTCAGAAAGCTTTCGATAAAGTGTCACATCAAAGATTGTTACTTAAACTAAAAGCCTATGGTATAGGTAATGACGTAATCAACTAGAAAGATAAGTGGCTTACACACAGAAGACAGAGATAGTAGATGGTGAGATTTCAAACTGGAAATCTGTTTTGAGTGGGGTACCACAGGGATCAACATTAGGCCCTATAATGTTTTATAACATATATATATATATTTATATATATATATATATATATATATATATATATATATATATATATATATATATATATATATATATATATATATATATATATATATATATATATATATTTATATATATATATATATATATATATATATTTATATATATATATATATATATATATATATATATATATATATATATATATATATATATATATATTTATATATGTATATATATATATATATATATATATATATATATATATATATATATATATATATATATATATATATATATATATATATATATATATATATATATATAATGATTTGGAAGAATACATATCTAGGAAAGTACTGAAATTTGCAGATGACACAAAAGTACTCAGAAAGGTTACAAATGTTACAGATAAAACAGTTTGCAGGATGGGCTAGATAAAATAGCTAAATGGTCAGAAAAATGGCAAATGTTGTTCAATTTAGGGAAGTGTAAATGCATACGCATAGGACATGGAAACATGGACGAAGAATATAAAATGGGGGATGCTGTATTATGTTGAACCACACAAAAAAGGACTTAGGAGTAACATTTAGTGGTAACATGAAAGTTTCAGGGCAATGTTGGATTGCTGCTTCGAAAAGAAATACAATTTTAGGGCTAATTAGGAGAACTATTACGTTTAAGGAGAAACAGCTAATTGTACCCCTGTACAATGCAATAGTTAGACCACATTTGGAATATTGTATTTAAGCTTGGAGATCGTATCGTAAATAGGATATAGACAAGCTAGAAAGAATACAACGAAGAGCAACTAAAATGATTCCAGAATTGAAAGACCTTACTTACGAAATCCGCTTATTACAATGTGATTTGACAACACTAGAGACCAGGAGACTAGGAGAAGACCAAATAGAAGTGTTTAAAATAGTGAACGGATATGAGGATGTTGATAGGAATATGTTGTTCAAATTTAAAGAAGGCAGTGGAACAAGAGGAAACAAAGCAACATTAGTTAAGGAGCAGTGTAGGTTGGACATGAGCAAGTACTCTCCCCCCCTCTCTCTCCCTCCTCTCTCTCTCTCCCTCTATCCCTCTCTCTCTCTCTCCTCTCTCTCCTCTCTCTCTCTCTCTTTCTCTCTCTCTCTCTCTCTCTCTCTCTCTCTCTTTCGCAGAGGGTGATAAATTAATGGAACAAACTGCCAAATGATTGTGTTAATGCTACTAGTGTGAATATGTTTAAAAATAGAATTGACATATATCTGAAAAGGGCGGGCTACACATACATTTACGTCATGTGTAGCTATATTTGCTATAAACACATTTAATAAATGTTTGTTTTTAACCTAGCTGTGGCAGGGTGTCCCCCCAAATCAGATTAATACAAAACTGCTGCTACATTTATAGTTTCACTCCGAGGTCTTCAGCACTCAAGGTCAACCCAAACTAAATGAATTATGAATGATGAATTTACGAACTGTGACAATGTCGTCTGTACCACTGCCAAACACACTGTAACAGTGCTCAGTGAGGCGTTGAAATGCAATTTCGAAACGGCGCTAGGTGGCACACAGCGCATCTTGTCAGTCTACTTCTACAGCGGCTCCGAGGGTCAGTGACACCGGCATCTACTACACGACAAGTCGGAGGGAACTCGGCGGTTAGACTCAATCGTAGTTATGGACAACTCTACGTAAGTATTACGGCATGGTTCGACGTACGAGAATGTACGTAGCAAGGCAGGGATTTTTCATTAGGTACGCATCAATTGGTAAATTAAAACAACACGTAACCTATTGAAACAGTAATCGTTAATGATTATGTATATATTACCTCACGGAATAATAAACAACGGTATGAGTGTCGATTATGGAAACCGTAGATAAATATACAAGAAAGTACGTAACGGTCCTACAACAACACGTGGATGACTGAGTCTGACTGCATACTACAACAACACGTGGATGACTGAGTGTGACTGCATACTACAACAACACGTGGATGATGGAGTGTGACTGCATACTGCAACAACAATCCATGGGTGACATATTGTGTCTAAGTGTACCCCACAATTCCAATATTATACCGGCAAGGGTTAACAAGTGTACAAAGAACCGAACATGTTTACTGTAAATGCTCAGTATCATATGATCGCTTTGAAGCATTTAAATCACCTGTTTCCACTAGAAAGCTAAGATAACGTGTTATGATAAATAAGCAGAGTTATTCGGCGTTGCATGGTAAACAAGGCAAGAGTAAGACTTCACGCTCCATGAATCATGTACAACTGCCGTTTTCACGAAGCGTTTGGTGGGTGTTTTACGTATATCATACATATCCTTATTAACAATTGTATTGTTCTGAGTTAATTAATCTACGTCAAACTCCCACAATTGTAATATCCTAACCCCCGGGAAGTTTAAAAAATGTTGTAATGTAAGAACCATCCACAAGGGCCCCCGGGTACGCCTACAACATTTCAACCCCTTAAAATATGAAACGGACGGAGATATGAGGGAACAGATATAGTGACAAAGTTATTTATTTGATGGACACTATATAACACGTGTAATTACACCTTAATTTGTATTCACTCTACAAATGAACCGTTTAAGTATCGTTAAATAAAACTACCCAAAATGAACTTCTTGATTGGCTTAACGGCAGCGATTGGCTCAACGGCAGTGCGAAATGTCGGAAACTAGACAAAATAATATGCAGTCTACATGAATAATATGGAAGAATATAGAAGCAAATGGACATTTCCAAACTTGTGGAAAGCTTTTTATATAGCCACAGTGTGAATCCGCGTCGAATGGTGTTTGGGGCGCATCAAACAGAGGCAATTCTTACAGGCAGTGCCTTTAACATACTGGAATATGATTTCAGATATTTTTCAGGTGTGTGGAAGGCTGGTTTGTTTTCGCCGCCATTGATCGAGGACGGGTAAATCTCCTGTGGACACGCATATCATTTAGCTAAGCTTTGTCATGCGAAACGGGGTCACCCGATCAACAGTCGTTACCCAGAATATTATGTTTTGATCGGTAGAGGGCGTGTATAAACGCAATACACCGCGGGATCGATTATCCACAGAAGCACACATTGTTCTTCAAATTAAAGTGTCGGAAAGAGTTACGTTTCACAAGAGAATACAGTGTATCAACAGAACATTTGGTATTAGTATTAAATAAAATGCAAAAAAACTGCTAATTTGACGTTTCAATAACATCAAACGCGATTGAGCAAGCGTTCGCGTATATACGTGATTGTTACAGCGCACAACAAAATATTCGGGCGAATTAGGTTTTGTATTTCCGTCGACAATACCAAGTGACTTTACCTTTTATTAACTAGCTTTATATTATACATAAGCGGCGCCGCGAGTTATTCCGGGTAGCCTATATTGGGTAGCTAATCACTAAAGTGAAAGGGCCTTTCTTCTATAAGTGGATTATTCAAAATACAATATTTGGCAACCTCTCTGTGACCCGCCAATATAAAAAATTACAATGATGTTGCTGCTTTCGTGATATCCACATTATTGTTGGTGCTGCCGTCTAAAGGATTTTTGGTTAACCACCCCCCATGGCACGTGTCGCGGTCAGTGCTGCCACCAGGCGAGTGGCGTGGAGGCAATTGTAAACTACTGTGGGAGCAGGCAGGTTGATTACCAATCTGATCTGAAACAATATCCATTCACCAATGTAATGCGGGAGGCTTAGATTTTTCATAATTTGTAGTAGTATTACCATAATTGTTATCATCAGTACTGTTATTATTACTGTTATAATCATCGTCATCATCATTATCACCATCGCCATCACCATCACAATCACCATCACCATCACCATCACAATCACCAACACCATCACCATCGTCGTTATCAGCGGCAGTATATATATATATATATATATATATATACATGGTGATGGTGATGGCGATGGTGATAATGATGATGACGATATATATATATATATATATATATATTATATATTTGTATACATATTTATATATATATATATATATATATATAATATATATATATATATATATATATATATATATATATATATATATATATATATATTATATATTTGTATACATATTTATATATATATATATATATATATAAATATATATATATATATATATATACATATATATATATATATATATATATATATATATATATATATATATATATATATATATATGTCATGTCGGTCGGGTGCATTGAACTTATCGACATCAGATTGCCGCCCGAAACTTCGTCGACGACAGCGATACGTGGCGATGTGAACATCGCGGCACTCGTGGCCGTCATAGCCTTCTACCTCGTCATCTTCCTCATTGGCGTCTTCGCAACGTGGAAGTCGAAGACGTGGAAGACAACGAACAGTGTCAATGTGATGCTTGCAAAGAGAGATATCGGCATCGTCGTCGGCATCTTCACAATGACAGGTGTAACGTTTTACTTCAAGGCATATATATATATATATATATATAAATATATATTTATAAATATATATATATATATATGCCTAGAAGTATATATATATATATATATATATATATATATATATATATATATTTATAGTACATTATATATAATACATAAACGTATATATATATATATATATATATATGTATATATGCAATAAAAGAGACTATATATATTTATATCAATAAGCCACATCTATATGTGGCTAACGTAGAGTTATAAGCTCAAATGGAAGGAAAACAATTTAGGTATATCAATAAAATATATGTTGTAAAATTTACTCTATGTATGTAAATATATATATATATATATATATATATATATATATATATATATATTACTTGTTTTATGTATGTTAGCGACGTGGGTGGGTGGAGGCTACATCAATGGAACAGCAGAGGTTTTGTTCACACCGGGCCAAGGACTCATCTGGTGTCAAGCACCCATTGCTTATTCATTGAGTTTATGCATAGGTACGCCGTCAATACACCTATATTACTATATTAGTGTATGTATGCATGTGTGTATGTATGTATGTATGTATGCATGTATGTATATATGTATGTATGTATGTATTTATGTATTGATGTATATATGTATGTATATGTATGTATGTATGTATGTATGAATGTATGTATGTATGTTTGTATGTATATATGTCTCTAGGTAGGTATGTATGTATGTATGTATGTATGTATGTATGTATGTATGTATGTATGTATGTATGTATGAATGTATGTATGCATGTTTGTATGTATATATGTCTCTAGGTAGGTATGTAGGTAGGAATGTTGTTGCTGATATTTCATCGTATTCTTGGTTGCACTTCTTGCACAAACATGTGTCTATGCGAGGGATAAAGTTGTCTAAGTGGAACTGTATGTGGGAATGTTGGACGTAGCAGATGTGTGCCGCCTTAGTTTTGTAATGCACGTAGGCAAATATAGTTGCTAACATAAAACTTGACCAAGGTCATGCACATAAATAGGATTGTGACGGCATACCCTCTATCTGAGAATGGTTGCAGGAGGTATGTTTTTCGCAAAGAAGATGCGAGAGTCTAACTACGTTACGATGCTCGATCCGTTTGAGCAGCGCTACGGCCGCGTGATGGCAGCACTGCTCTACATTCCGGCATTACTTGGAGATGTGTTCTATTCGGCAGCCATCTTATCGGCACTTGGTGAGTCTTTTCAATGAATGATGATGGAAGTATGTGGGTGGTTTCCATGTATACATCGGTGTGTTGTCAAGAATATAAAGAACGGAAACGCCTATAGGACTGGCACATGAGACATAATGTTAAATTTAATAAACTTTTTGCAAACGATATCAACCAAAGTTAAGGGTGCGACTGCAGTGAATGCCCTATAGAAGTAAAATATAGACAAACCTTTTGATATGGACTTTTGGTCACAGGAAAAGGACTCCACAAAATGTTTGTTTGTGCACAGGCGCCACCCTGACGGTGATTGTGGGACTCGACGACAAGTGGGCCGTCATAACATCGGCCAGTGTCGCTCTCCTCTACACGATTGCTGGCGGACTGTATTCCGTTATTCTCACGGATGTCTTCCAACTGATGTTTCTTATCGGCGGCCTGGTAAGTGTCTCAGACAGTTCGTGCCAAGGTAAATACTGGCACAGGATCAGGCGTATGGGAAATTGGGACATCTTAATTTCATGGGTCGCGCCATATTGATGGATAATGCCACATCACAAGTGTAGTTGTCTAGCAGCATTCGCTCGCCAAATGAACATATATTTGAATAAACCTATTCCTATGTTTGCCAGTACGTTATGCGAATACTGGTTGTGTCCAAATTCAAACTTTTGTAATACTCTTGGTCTTTCTGCACTAAACTAGTTCGCGGTCTGACAAAATTGACTTTTTTGTCAGTCCTCAGTCAATCGGATAAACGACCGGAATCTCCACTTTGTGCAAGGCCCCAAAACTTCGGGTTGGGAAGTAAAATAGCCCGAATAAGATGGGAAA
>BSQZ01000038.1:1080000-1097500 GCA_033239005.1 Lamellibrachia satsuma | reverse complement strand
GCGGCATCGTCGTGGAAGGTGCAACGGCCACGGTGCTGGCCATTGTTGTCCACTCGATCTACGGCCTCTTTGTGATGGGCTCCGACTTCGTATTCTTCATCCTCTTCCCGCAACTCTTCTGTGTCTTCTACATCCCAATGTCCAACTCATACGGCTCACTCTTCGGGTTCCTGTGTGGAGCCTTCATCCGGCTGATCGGAGGAGAGCCTCTGTTGGGTCTACCTGCCTTAATCAAGTATCCAATCGCATTTAAGTCTCTGGTGATGCTCGTGAGCTTTGGATCCATCGTCTTCACATCATACGTCGCACAAATCATGTTCCGTGCGGGATGGTTGTCGCCACGCACCGATGTCTTCAAGTGTTTCTACATCGGCGGCGACGACAGTAAAGACAAGAAAACCGAAACTTTGGGGAATGGCGAGCGCAATCTGGCGTACAGCGAGGACGGTGATCGGTGCACTAGAATGTAAATATATCATTCGGTATCATGAAAAGTTTAGTTGTCCCATCGCAACAAGGCAATTCATGACGAATACTTAATTATACAAATGCAGAAAAGTGCAGAACAAAATAAATCAATAATTAAACCACAAAATAGTATTTTGAACCGTATGTCAACTTCGGGACGTGAACTGGCTACTAAGAGTATAAATCTATGTGAGTTATCGTATGAACTACCCATATTCTTTATTTCTACCTATTTTACACAACGTTCCTTTCATTTCACGGGAAAAGGACAACTACATTTATTCAATTCAATGAACACAAAATGCTAAATCATATATGAATTGGTGTCAACTAAAAAACGTATATTGAACAGGCAACTCTCAATATACTTGTTGTGACATCAGATGCAAATGTGGCTGTTCTACTATATATACTGATATTCACATCAGAAAAAGGTATATACAAACTGCCTTTGAATATTCACATATGGCGCTCTTTAATACACATGCATTCAATATGCTCTATTCGATACAGACGTAAACTATTGTCATGTCGACCGATATTATATAATTATTTTGGTTAGCGCTTAATTCTTGTCCAGAAATCTGTCAATTTCAATCCAGTTGTATACAAACAAAAATATGTTCCGATATTCAAGTGCACAGTTTCAGTGACGCAACAAGTCGTAAATAACAATGGCGTTGCTCAGCCAACCAATCGTTTACACTCGTCCACTTTGTCTAAGGGAAACTAAACAGTGGTATACATATTTTGCATCTAAGTTTTGTTTTCAAGGTACTAGAACATATTGTACTTAGAAACTGACACTGTGGTGTCATATTGAATGATATAACAAGTCTAATGTAGTACAATCAGCTTTCAAACAGTTTCATTCCATATTTACTGCTCTCTTAAAAGTACAGTGGTTTTACTTTAATACAAACAACGTTAACGGTAACTGCACTTACCTTGCTTGATCTGTCTGCCGCTTTTGATACTATTGATAATAAAATACTCATTAAATGCTTGTCAATGATGTGGAATGGTATACCTGGCTCAGCCCTGAGCAATGAAATAAAGATAACTAATTGTTATCGGTAAACAAAAGCAGCATTGTAAACTTGATTGTTTTTTCTGAAAGCTATGATGAGCAAGAATTTCACACTGGTGGATGGAACACGAAATTGAGGACTTTTTTGTCGTTAATTTTTCTGTAGCCAAAACTGGTACAGCTGCTCTTGCTAGCAGAAGACCAGACTATTGTAAGTCCCCTTTTCACATTATTGCTCTGAAGGACATCTGGAAACGTCAACGTGTAAAATTTGTTTTCCAATAGTAGTCACACGATCTTATCGTTTTTCGCAAACAGTGCCACTTCCAAGACACTGTCCGAAATCGCATTATTTGTAAGATATGCACTGTTACATAGGAAGCACTTTCATCCAAGCAACCAGCATATTTCCAATCTACTTTTCGTTCCGATTGTTAAGACAAATGTCGGAACGGGACCATCATCAGCTGCTACACCGACTCTTTGGAATTTCTATAGACAATGTCAACGTAAAGGGAAAAAAGTCATGGTTTGGGGACCTATGCACCTATAACAGTCTCCAAAGCATAGCCATTTGCAACTAGAGTTAACAATGTCACGCCCGTGGTTTTCTCAGAACACACTGTTGAGCACACTACCATCTCGTACGAAGATGACATCTGGCAAGAACGGATACCATCTGATGCGAGAATAACGAAAGTGCTTTACCGCCCTAAGAAAAATATCCTCTTTGGACAGCTAAACAGACGCAGCTTTTTTCCACTGGTGCCAAGGAAGAACTCGACAAACACATGAACGATTTTGACAGTGTGTTCGAGAACACAGACGAGTCCACCTACAGGTAGACCCAGATACCAAAGCTACAAGGACAGGTAGATCCACAATGTTCACAGCCTCCGCTACAAGTAATCAACGAGGTGCAGCAGTTGGGTGCTGTGGAATAGTACTGCTCCAGAACCTTAGATATATATCACAAAAAAAACAAAACGCATCATTCCTGCTTTGTTTAAAGAGACCCCTATCACTCATGTCATATCATGCTTTGTTTAAAGGGACCCCTAACACTCATGTCATATCCTGCTTTGTTTAAAGGGACCCCTAGCACTTATGTCATATCATGCTTTGTTTAAAGGGACTCCTAACACTCATGTCATATCATGCTTTGTTTAAAGGGACCCCTAAAACTCATGTCATATCATGCTTTGTTTAAAGGGACCCCTAACACTCATGTCATATCATGCTTTGTTTAAAGGGACCCCTAACACTCATGTCATATCATGCTTTGTTTAAAGGGACCCCTATCACTCATGTCATATCATACGTTGTTTAAAGGGACCCCTAACACTCATGTCATACCATGCTTTGTTTAAAGGGACCCCTAACACTCATGTCATATCATGCTTTGTTTAAAGGGACCCCTAACACTCATGTTATATCATGCTTTGTTTAAAGGGACCCCTAAAACTCATGTCATATCATGCTATTCCCTGACACATGTTAGTGATAAAAAGACGTTGAAGAGTTTTGTGAAAGCCTCAATCAGACAGTACTACACATCCCTCCACATCGTTGTCTTTTAATCAGAGATGATTTCAATGCTCACGCCTCAAATGGTTTTTCCATACTGGAAATGGTATGTTTCTTCTTAATTTCGTGCATGAGTGCAACCTTCTGATGAACAACATTCTCTTCCGAAAGCCAAAATCAGGACTGGACTTTTCGAGCACCGAATAAATACAAATATCAAATAGATTTCAGTTTGTGCCGGAAAAGATGGAGACACAACATCGTGAATTTTCAAACACACTCCTCTTCCGACTCCATTGGCTCTGATCGCAAGATTAGTGTGTGCAAAGCGTGAGAGCAAAGAAGAACCCAATCAGGCCCAAACTTATGTAGACGATGTAGACTCTTGCATTCAAAATCAGATTTTAACTGACAGGAAAGCATTGGAAAGAATCCAATCAAATCCAAACCAAATAGGAATATATTGGTAACCGCAACAAAGCAGTTTCATCCATCCTAACACATCGAGAAGCTTTCTAAACTAGTGTTCGCCATACGAGTGAAATAAATGCAGTACGTAAGATTGTAATTAGTGCACAACCTGAGACAGTATCCACAGTGCAAAGTACACAGCGCACTGCGTATGATGAAACGTAGGAGAAGCATTATAATGACATTCTTGGAACAATTGACAGTTGCGAGTGGACTAATGCTCTCAATGATGTCTGTTGTAAAATAACTTTCGGGAAAGAAATCATTAACCATCTTTATACAAGGGGACGATCATTTTGTTGCTTGACCCACTCATTTCAAACAACTGCTCTCTTCAGATATGAGCGCATCCAACCATTCAGTTGATCCGATATATGCCACCACCAACATTTATACAGACACATTCTCATCAGCAGAATTCAACATTGCCATTAATCAAAAGAAATTTTGCAACGCTCCAGTACTAGATGACATTCCCACTGAAATGTGGCGATTACCCAGGTAAAGGAAAGATGTATTGACATTCTGCAAAGAAATATGCTTAGGGAATAGACCACCGGAATGGGGATCTCGGGTATCGTACCAACACAAAAGAACGGAGACCTGACACTTTCTCTGGAAAAGATTTTACGCTTAAACCAGAACGGATTTAGACCCCATACGATCTACATCTTCGCAGATTCTTGCTCTATGACGCATAATCGAGAGAACGAGAAACCACCAGAAAGAGGCTGCCATTATTTTCATCGCCTTCAAGAAATCCTAAGAAACATAATTTTTCGGATTCTTCATGCGTATGGCATCCCAAAGAAGATCACCAAAGCCATAGAGAAATGAATGTAGGCACATATGTAGTCGCAGTAACTCAGGAGAAACCACATCATTCAAGATCAAAGCAGAATGTCTCCAATGGGACCTTATCGATCCATACATATTCAACGTAGTATTGGACTTCGCTCTAATAACTGCGATTGATGACAGAGAAGGAATAACTTTCACCACACGCCGAAGCACCGACGTCTAGCTTGCCATCTCTCCAATCTAGATTACGCTAATAACATCGCTCCGTTCGCTGACACGATACAAGAAGCACTTTTACTTTATAAAGTGGAAAGTTCTTCCAAATCTTGTGGACTATTTCTCAATCCCTGCAAAACAATATACATGCATATCAGCCCATCTGCTAATGATAGTGTACAGTTGTCTGGCGGAGTCAAATTGCGAAAGTAGATAATTTTAAATATATCGGGTCCTACATATATCCACAACTTAACATCCAGTGTAGAATAGCCCAGGCATGGGCAGCAGTTAATGCTTTTGACAAAAAATTTGTGCTGCACTCTGCAACAATTTCAAAAAGGATGTACAACAATGTGTTTCAAAGCTGTATTGAGAGTGGCAACGGAGATGGCTTCTCTGACTGCAGCAGGCAGGGGGTTCCACAGTTTCGGCTCAGCTACAAACAAGGTGCGGCGATCACATTGGTCAAGGGGGTATCGCTTGATATTCAACAAAATCTTGTCGGTGGATCCCAAAGATCGTGTCATAATGTTATAAAGTTATCGGTGTTACTGGACGGAAACTTGTGAATTTTTAACAATATTGCATTACAGTTTGTCAACTGTTTTTACATTAACAAAGTTTCTGGACCACTACGTTGACAGTGACATCCCACTGTCTGATCAACGTCATCAGATTTCTGTAACTTTATTTATTCAGGTATGTGATAAAGCTAGTATCGTAAAGCAGAATTCACTACCGTTAACTAAACTACACTCGGTGACACATAACAGCTTGAATGTAACGTTTTTTTTTACAAAGGCACGCTTGTTAAAGTGAAATTATGTTATGCGACGCACATTTTTTTGCAATGGTCCCTATTAAGACAACCGGACCTGCGATCACGATACAGCTGAGTCTCGCAACTAACGACGCTATTTGAGCTCGCCTTGGAGTCTTTTGATAGTACACATGAAAACGAAACAGTTTTGAGCAAACCAACAAGTGCAGTGTATCCTTTATATAACACACCTCAGCCAATCGAACACACTTACATATGTCACGAAAAACAACTGTGGATTAACACATAGAGTACGTCCCGCTCAGGGGGTGAGGGTGTCCGCGTACGCGTAACGACGCGTTACAGTGGGTGAGGTTATCTTGGTGATCGTTACGTTTCTTAATGAAAACGTGTTTTGCCACTCTACCTGTCCATATCAGACTAACAGCATTGATTGCATTGCCAGTTGTTGGGTATGCTTCAATTCAAATTCAATTCCAACGGAAACGGAATGCGGACTCTACTATGCGCCAGTGAAGACTGCAGTGGCGCCCGAAAAGTATGTAAACTTGGTTTGCCGACAAAAGCTGTACAAAATACCAACATGTTGCTTTCCAATGCCTTGAAAAAACGTGACTGAGAACGTGCGTGGTTGATGCTGCATTGGATTGATTTGGTGAGGACGACTTAGACATAAATTGCACTCCCCCCAAAGGAACTGGTCTTTGGGAAACCAACAATCCCCTTGGGCACCTGAATCATTGGGAGGATGAGGATGTCTAGTGTTTGGGGGTAAACACGCAAGTAGCAGTGCGTATCAGTGCCATAAAAGAACTCCCAATGGTTTCACTACACGCGCCGATACAAATAGTGAACGTACGTAAACTTCCACCTTTGATTTACTATTAGTTATGCAGACCTACATTCTACTTCTGTACAACGAATCAGTGCAGACACAGTCCAAAGACTATTAAACAGATGAATGTTGCGCGTCTGTCTCAAGACGAAGGTAGTTTTAGTGGGTGTACAGGCCAGTGTTGAAAAGCATGTCAATGGGGTGAGGGGATTTCAATATCATACGGGCCTGTCCAGATTGTCTTGGCTCGTCACAACAAAACATGCAGCGATCTTCGATAATACAAAATTTCGAGAGAAAGTAACTATCCTTTTTCCTGACGTGGTCAAGAACTGTTGCGTGTTGGATATATTATCCTTATTGTGTCTTATTTGTTACCATGTCCGGTATTGGAACAAATGCAGCTATCTTAGCAAACTTCTATTCAAACCAATTGTGTTGTTGGTGAACATACATCACCTTCGCCAAACCTGCCACGAGAAAAACGTCACGATCGTTGTATTAATGAAGTGCCACATTTCCTCTCTTCTCTTCGACGACCCGATCTACGTGTCGTTGACATCACGTGATATTTCCACTATTGATGACACATCGGAGTTGGTCCATACAAAAGGTATAGCTAACCACTGAAACATAAAAACGGTGTTAGTAAACAAGAAATGCTATGTACATTTCCTAAAATGAAAATAATTCGTTGTAGGTAACGTTTAATGTTAATGTCATTGTGACAGAGGACTCATTCAAATAAAAATATTATATATAACGTATTAATGCAAATATTACTTAAAATGAAGCTATGACCTGTGAGAGATAACCAAGGCTGCTTATTTTGATCTCCGACAGAAGACATGTGATTTCACACCATAAGAGACAACGTTTGTATTACTATTAAGCCCTTATGTATTTCGGTTTAATAACCCAATAACCGGACTCTACTATGCGCCAGTTAACGGCTATGACAGGAGTGTCAATATGGTAGTGAGTTTATAGGCATAGACCGCCAGCTTTGTGAGTGTTCATGACAAGTTATACATTTTACAACTTTTTTCTTGATATTTTCCTTCCCAAGCCGACAAAGCAGACAAACAGCTTTTAATATCTCTGTAAGTGAAACTTACAGAGGGTGTCGTTGCTCAGCCACGTTGCCAACATCTATGAATCGGTACTAGAGAGAAGATTGAGAGTGATAGAAGAGGGACAACAATATGGTTTCAGAAGTGGTAAAGGAACCAAAGACACGAGAGGTGTTGTCCGGTGGCTGCACTTGGAATATAACTTAACTATGTTTACATAATTCCTAGATCTACAGAAAACCTTTGACAGTGTACCAAAAGCTATGGAAACTGATGGACATATATGATGTATCATCAGATCTGAGACAAGCAATTGTCAGCACCTATACAACCTGTCTGAGTAAAGTTGTGGTGAGGGCCAATGGTTTGATACCATCGCAGGAGTAAGACAGGAAAATGTACTTCCGCCTCTTATTCATGTTGGGCATGGATTTTGTTATTCGCGAAGTAGCAACAAATCAAGAAGAACATAACAGTTCATACTAGTGTACGCTTGTTATGTTGCACAAACAGCAGCACCCGAGGCAGGACTTGAAGAAATCACATTGAACCTGTAGGAAATGGAAGTCGTGATGATTGGAAGAGTGCACCATAATTTAAGCATAATAATCGGTGAAAACATACATACGAACTTACACTTGCGGGATTATAATAAGATTGAGTAATATTTATGTCAGTAAATTCCCTACAATAAATTCCCTATTGTGAAAAGTAAAAACATTAACGAAATGTCGACTAGATAGCTGCTGAATATAATACTTCTCTGATTAATGCCGGAATGTACAGCAGTGCAGCCATCAGGCGGCCGTACGCTGCACAAATGAATCCGCCTGCAATAATTGTCATATCCATATTGTGCCGTCACAATCCTATTAATGAGCGTGACGTCAGTGAAGCTTCACGTTGGCAACTATGTTTATTTATGTACATTACTGCACTAGGACGGCAAACGTCTGCCAGATGAAACATTGCCACACTACCATTCGCTTAGACAACTGTGTCCTTTGCTTTTGTCGCAAAGACAAATATGTGGACCAGAAATGCAACGAAAATAGGACGGAATGTCCGACATCGGCGGCCGTGTTTGATAGCTTATTAACGACTGACAAACGCATACAATGAAAGAGTATGTTATTATTAATATATTAACACAACGTACCTACATATATACATGCACTAAAATAGTAAGTCATATCTATTGGCAACGTACCTTCGCATATACACAAGGAGTTAGCAATGGGTGTTTGACACTAGATGAGCCCTTCGCCCGGTGTGAACAAAACCTCTGCCGCTCCGTTGATGTAGCCTGCGCGCCCACCCACGTCGCTGACAGATATAAAACAAATCAATTATCAATTAAAATAAAGGTGGTATAATATATATATATATATATATATATATATATATATATATATATATATATATACACACACACATATATATATATATATATATATATATATATATATATATATATATATATATATATATATATATATATATATATATATATATATATATATATATATATATATATATATATATATATATACATATATATATATACATATATATATATATATATATATATATATATATATATATATATATATATATATATATACATATATATATATATATATATATATATATATATATATATATATATATATATATATATATATATATATATATATATATATATATATATATATATATATATATATATTAACAATGTAAACAATAGTTTGATACATCAAAATAAATGCGTAAATTTGTACCAAGACCAAGTTTTTTGGGTCATCATGGTTAATTCACCAGACTGATATTTGCAACACAAATATGATATATTAGGTAAGCTATTATATTAAAAGTCATCTTTACACCAATTAAGCATTTATATCATATTTGAAGTGTAATATGTGTCACAGCATTACAGGACTCTATGAACCAGAAATAAAAAATATATATAAAAAGTGTTTTACATGCAGTTAATAAATATTATGCAAAGAAATATATTGTCTTGAGCGTGCGCCATATAACAACTGTTTAGCGATATACAAGTTTCCAAAAGAGATTAATGTAAATGCTACTAATAATAATAATACTACTATTTAGAGTTCTAACCGGTTGAGTGGAGTGTGACCTTCGCTCAATACAAGAGCAAGACTTATTTAATTGAATCCAATCTGGTCAATGTCAAACCTAGATATCAACCGCGTCCCCGCGTCTCTTCGAACACGTATTGTCTCCCGCATGACAGTGGTGAATGAATATTGTTTCATATGGTGAGTAATCACTCAATTGGTGGCAGCACTGACCGCGACACGTCCCACGGGTATGGTGAATCAATCATCCGTTAGATGGCAGAACCAACAGAAATGAGGTTGGCTCGAAGGCAGCGACATGACTGATGACTATTTGATATGGGCGGGCCACACATATGTTACCAAATGTTGGATTTTCTTATAAACCAATGATATAATAAATGACCGTTCACACGAGCAAGTGCGACCAACAAATCGGTGCCAATCACTAACTGAGTTCGAACTAAAGATCACAACCCCACCACTGGGTGCCGGCGGTCGCTGATTGATCACTGCTTTCAATATGTCGCCCGACAGACCCTCTAATAACTAGGGCGTCTGTCGTCTAGGGCCTAGTTGGACTCAGTCGCAACTATGGCGACACAATTGTAGCCACAAATTGGCACGGCCAGTTGGTCTCGCGAGGCTGTTCACACGAGCGATTAACTGCGCGTGACGCGAACGTTATGTACCGAGTCACGAATAACATCCTGGGGCGGAAATTACCACCGATGCTTCCAGAGGACAGCGGCTTCCACGTGGATTTGGCGGAACGTTTTCTTGTATATTTCTTCGACAAGATTGCGAAAGTCGCTGAATTACTATTAGCATTCACATCGACGACAACCTCCGCTATCATCCGACTCGTGAACAAATGCCCTCGTAAATCTTGCTCTCTCGACCCTTGACCGACAGCACTGCTGAAGACAAATATTAACATCGTCGGACCGACTCTAGCCAGCATCATTAATCTATCGCTAGATTCGGCGACATTGCCATGTCATTGTTTATGTTACGTGCTGGTTTTTGCTTATAGCTTCTTTTAGATTGTCTAATTTCAGTCGTAGCTGCATTACGTGCTTTGTAATTTGCATAATTTTGCCTTCGTCCTTTCTGGTACGTCTATAAAACCACCATATAGTTTGCCTGAACACTATTTTCAGCTTCTGTTACAATTGTTTCTTTCTATACCGTTTTCCTTGTTTTTTTTTCAAGGGAACAGATTCATCAATGATACTCTCAATTTCATATATTTAGGATGTTCCAACATTCAATTGCGGTCTAATTACTCTGCATGCTATTCCAATCTAGCTTTGCTAAGTATTTCATCATATCTCTATAGTTACCTTCATGGAAGTTTTTCCTGTACGTTTTTTAATTTTTACTTTCTGATTTTACATTGATGTCAATGTGTATTTGATTATGACCACTGTTACCCAATGGTTCATGTAGTTTTACATTGTCCACTAATTCTTTTTGTGATGACAAAACTATATCTAATACATTCTCTCCCCTGGTTGGTCCATTGTACGTGTCCATGGTTAAAATCTCCCTATATGATACATTCCCCTTTACTCACTTCCTTTATAGCGTTTTGTATTTTTGTGTTATCCTCTTTGTTTATGCTTGGACTTTGGTAAACGAATTTCCTGAAACTATTTTGCACCAAACAGCTTTATCACAATATGCTTCCCTTTCAAATTTTATTTCATAAGCCTGAATGGATTCTTTAACATATAAAATAACTCCCCCTCTCCTTTTTCCTATTCGATCTCTCCTAAACATTACGAACCCTGTCAGTCCTAATTCAGCATTTGCTATTTCTATGACCGCGTTGACCCATGATTCGGTTATACCAATTATGTGAAGGACAGTATCTTCTACCATAATGTTTAATTTGTTTTTCTTATTTGCCATGCTCCTTGCATTTAAACATACGCATTTATTACCAACTTCAGATATGTTTTCCGGACATTTTGTTACTGGATTGTGTATACTAGTGACCTCTTGTCTTGTTTGGGGTAACTCTAAATAATCCCCCTTCTAGTTTAAACAAGGTTCACTACCAAAACTATTTGTTTTGCTACCCATGCCACTGTCTACTGCTGCTGAGTGTTCATCCGCAAACACTGCTACCCCCTGTACATATCAGCCCTCCCAACAAAACATCCCCACAAATCCACAAATCCAACTTCCTCTTCCCTAAATAGCTTCTGGACTAGTATGTTAATTGCCATCCCCCGACAATTTCGACATCCCTGACCCCTCCTTCCCATTACTGGTAAAATCCCTGACAGAATTACCTGCATAACCCGCGTCTGCTTTACTATTCTGACTATTTCCTAACTATGGCAGTTGTACACTCCCTCTCTAAAACAGATCTACCCTTTCCACTCAGTTATAGCCTCTATTCTGGCCCCAGGCAAGCAAACTACAACGCCATCTCCCTTTTGCAAGACTCTGTTGTTCTTCCTAACTATTGAGTCCCCCACAAACACCCTCGCTCTCCTCCTCACCCCCTCTGTCACTTCCTCAGAATAGCTTTTCATTCCATCACATTCTATCCTGCAGTCTTGTCACCTAGCATACTGTTATCAATCTCCCTTTCACCCATAAACCTGTCACCTTTCCCTCCCGTCTCCTAGCTACCTTGCGCTACTGTCGCCTTCACTTTCGTTTCTTTCGCCTTCCCTCCAGTCTCCCCCACTCCCATCTCCGTCGCTACAGTTGTCTTCCCTCCCGTTTCTAAAACTATCAGCCTGAACCTCAGCCCAGGACTTCTCACACCCGGACTTGACGAAACCTGCCGTTTCCACGGTGCCATCACAGAATATAGTCTTAATTTGATAGCTACGTTAGCCTTGACTACGGCTGTTTTTGTGTTCAAAAGAACAGTTTATGATTTTTAGGATTTAATTTAATATTGACAATACTATATTGCTATCTATGTATTTTCTACTAAGCTCGCATGAGCCAAACAAAATTGCCAGCCACCAAAACATTGACTCAGTGTATACCAACTTGCGCTAAAATCTTGCTGTTAGTTCCTTTTTACCAAAAAAACGGTAACTCAGGAGCCCGATTCTTGATTTGCACATCTTATTGCAGTGGGGGCAGAAGGTTCCGGGTGGAAGGACGATGTGCAGGTTTTGACAAATCTCCCTCTCCTTTCTCCTCTGCCGCTGCTTCTCCTCGTGAAGTAGGCGGTCAGTCTCTCTCGAAGCGGGCGCCGCCTGGTGGATGCTGCGGCGCCAAAATAAACGGTCGGCAGCCGTGTCCTCCCAAGTGAGTGTTGATGTTAATATGACCGTTCTTCATGCAGTGTCTTTAAATGGTTTTCTCTGCCCACAACGGGTTCTCAATCCAAGAGTCAGCTGGGAGAATAGTACTTGTCGGGGGAGGCGGAATTGTGTAATTCTGACACAGTGGCCAGTCTCATCGGAGCTGATATTACCTTATGTATGTAATTTAGGTAAGTTTATCATTTTATCTCATATATATATATATATATATATATATATATATATATATATATATATATATATATATATATATATATATATATATATATATACGTATTTATTTTGGTGTTCCAAAATAAATACGTCAATTTGTCTCATGTCCAAGTTTTTTTGGTCAGGGTTCTCTTCTGAGCAAATTACAGCTATCGGACGCTGGCATTCTAACTTTTACTAGAAATATATCCGGGTAGAATCAATATCTAGCAAACCGCCTGCATAAAGTGGGTTACACCTGTGTACATGCATATGCCATGCTCCGACGAGCCTGCACTTCACCAGCGAGTCTACACCGGCTGTGATGACCTCTCGCCGCGATGTGAAGCACGACTTGAACAGAGCAACACAATTACAGTGTAGCAGATCACCAGAATTGAAGGGACCAACAGCGTCGGCAGGGGAGTGATTGTGACGCGACTTGCCGTTTTGTTGGCAGAAGAATGGACGTGTTGTAATTTGGCCTTGAATTGGCGGAGTGGTGGTCGTCGGGCGACTTACCATTTGTTAGTGGAGGGTCAGTCATGTCCCGATACAACCATACACGAACCTTCGTTAGCCTGGACTGAAGTAAACGATATGAATTGTTGGCACGTAGGATGAAAATCTTTTGATGGAACTGGATAGCGAGCACTTAGCTGATTAGATAGGTATGTTTAATAACAACACACTGTTTCCCTCTCCATCATGAACACCCTCTTTATTGGTAAGACACTTTTGATGGAACTGGATAGCGAGCACTTAGCTGATTAGATAGGTATATTTAACAACAACACACTGTTTCCCTCTCCACCATGAACACCCTCTTTATTGGTAAGACACTTTTGATGGAACTTGATAGCGAGCACTTAGCTGATTAGATAGGTATGTTTAACAACAACACACTGTTTCCCTCTCCATCATGAACACCCTCTTTATTGGTAAGACACTTTTGATGGAACTGGATAACGAGCACTTAGCTGATTAGATAGGTATGTTTAACAACAACACACTGTTTCCCTCTCCATCATGAACACCCTCTTTATTGGTAAGACACAGTGAGACTCTGTCCGTACATGTTTCTACAACGAGCATCCCAAAATGCATTGCTACCGGGTCTGGTGGGGGATGCTCTCAAAATCACATGTATTTATGGAAATGAAGCCAAGTCTAAGCACAGTATAAAATGTTCCCTTGCGGTTCCAAGAGCATGGGAAATCAAAGCCAAATGTCTAAAATTACATAACTTAGACATTTGTTCCCATCTCTCTCCGTGTTGTTCACCAAGCGTCGCCACTGCGCACCTCCAAATTGATTTGATGAAGAGAAAATATTATGTCTCAGCGCGGGGGGCGGGATACGAATGCATCCACAGCACCCTTTGTTTACAAGCCTGTTGTTGCTTTGATGGATGAGAACGATGTTGGGCTTAGACAGGTTTTATACCGAGAGAAACAGGAGCAATAGAGTCGGCCTACACGTAACAAAAATCAATTAGACCAAAGTCATGACACCGACATATTTATGAGAATTCCAACTTTATTTATTAAAACAGTCGTGTTATGTTATGAATATGTAAGACGAACGAAACATAGAACAGATTGGCACAGCTTTATCACTTAGGCCTACACACGTATTATAAAGACAAGAACGCCCCAAAATAATTTGGTAAACGAGGTGAACTATTGAAGTGTTTTATTGTAACTGGTTATGGTAAAGTCTACACGTGGAACCATTATTACAACGAATAAAACTGGCTGACTTGTAACTACATTTGAATAGCTTAATCTTAACTCCAAGAGCTCCACAAAGAAATGCTTGCCTAGCCTTTTATTGCCTTCCCAATGGTCATTGATCACATTTCAACATGTCCACATGTCCTCCCAAATGTTATGGAACCACAGTGGTACAATTATTTGTGTAATCGTCCAGATAGGTTTAGGCTGACAGATCAGACGTTTGAACGCATTATATTTTTTTCGGTGCAACCACAGATAAATGAGCATTTCATGATTTAATGCAAAATGCCCGTATTATTAGCCTTGAATGAAATAATGAATAAATTCATAATACTGTTGCTTTTGTGTTTTCATTACTTTGACTGTACTTGACTAAAACTCTCTTTGTATTTAAACGTTTTCACAAAATAGGGGAGGGCAGTTGAGCCACTGAGTTAGTAGAGCTATCGATGTTTCCCTGGAAACTATAACAGTGACAGCTACATGGTGATTACCAGTGATTGAACATGTTATTAGAACACGAGTGACGTAAAATAAATGCCATTTGTCACAAAAAGATTTAACAAGGTTTGCCATCCAGGCCAAAGGCCCAGATGGCAAGTGGACAAGGAAGCCATTGGCTTATGGAGAGTCCAATAATGTTCATCTACATGTAACCCGCCCTCCTGAGATATGTGTCAATCTTTTTTTTTAAACATATCCACGCTGCTAACAGTTAAACAATCCGTAGACAATGTGTTCCATTCATGTATTGTCCTTTGTGAGAACGACTACTTCCTGATATATGTGGGTTCCATTTTTCTTCAACCCAGGTCTTCCCAAAGAGCCGGTAAAGGCAGTCCACTGATGTTTCTGTATAACGCTGGACGTTGGTTTTCCCAGGGTGTGGACAAGCCAATTCCACTTTCTTCTCCAAATTTCTTCGATTGTGTTATTGCCTTTGTTATGCGCCAGGTTTCACACGCATAAAGAAGAACTGACTTTACGTTAGTGTTAAAAATCCGAAGTTTGGTCTCGATGGAGAGGACCTGTGAAGTCCAAATGGGTCTGAGAGTCTTAAACGCTGCTGTGGCTTTCCCTATCCTGTTTTTGATGCCTCGGTCTGTGCCACCATCTCTGCTCACAACACTTCCGAACACTGCTCCGCGTCCTCTATGTCCTCATCCCTCAAATGGATGCTAATTTTTTTCACGTGATTTGCTCTCATATTCCTGTTTTTCTTTTTGCTGATCTTCAGACACAATTGTCCAGCATACACATACAGTGGTGTCGCCTTATCCTACCTGTTGTCATGACGATGTGAAAGTATCAACATCCTCTAGCTGTTTGGAGAGTATCCACTGGATTCTCCGCTGGCAACCTTGTATTGTTGATGCCATATTCCAGTCAACTGCCAACAGGAACATAAATTGGCATCAGCAGACATCCTTGGCGGACCCCTCATAATATTTCTGGGATGCTGTAATGTGCAAGTAACTTCCATAGGGCAGTACGGACGACACTATCGAAAGGTTGTTCGACGTCTACGAAAGTGAGAATTCCACTCCAGGGACTGTTCCATGATCACACATATAGTAGCTATATGGTCCGTGCATGACCTATCATTCCGAAAGCCAGCTTATTCCTCTCGCAATCGTCTGTCAACCTCTGTTTTCATTCTTTCCAGAAGAATCCTGTTGAACACTTTGCCTTTCTTGGGGAGCTTGAACAGGTGGCCATGTCTCCATTCCTCTGGAACCTCTTCTTCAACCCAGATCTTCCCAAAGAGCAGGTAAAGGCAGTCCACTGATGTTTCTGTATCAGCCTTTATTGTTTCTGGTGGAATCCCATCTGGGCCGGTGCTTTCCTGTTTTTCAACACATAAAATTTATTTAGCAGATCAATCCTCGAATGGAAATTAATCTAACCTCTTTCGGTGTCGGTCCGCCGCGAACAACTATTTGCCTAGGTAGTTTATCCACTCGAGCTGCCACGAAGAACGTTTATGTTATTTACGCTGGAGTTCATTTAATCTGTGAGTATGCGTATACGTCGAAAGAGACAGACACGCGACGAGAAATCGATAAACACTGAGTTGGACCAGTAATGGGTGACCACTCCGTCCCGGGCATAGAAGACAAACCCGTGTTTACGGACAGTTGAACACAAAACAACCAAACACATCCACAATATTACAGCTTCGATATAAACAATACTCCTGCTATTGTTCAGATGCGATCTGTACTCACGCCTATAAAACATCAAAATATCTGCCTACAGCACAACGTCAACACTTTGAGTACTCTTCATTGCCACACCCTTGTCGCACTAACCAAATAAAGATGGTTAAAAGAAGGGCTGAACGATCTTATTCTAATTGTAGCACATCCAGGGAAAGGCTGTATGTGTCACCACATGTTAAAGAACTTACACTGGGAACAGCCAACCACCAGAACAAACATATGTATCCTCATATTCACAAAGTAGTCAACGGTAATTGTTCCTGTCAGTGAGAAACCTCCGTTTGCCGTCAATGATGATATCCGTAGCAAAGACATTAATGCCATTCGCAGCAACAGGAACTGTCACACAACCTATTATTTCGCCGGTCAATAAAATATAGGGACTCGCTACCAGACACAATTACCAGCATCACAGAAACACAACAATTGAGGCAACTTCTACCACACTCGGCAACAAACAAACACGAGTAAATAGCAATCACCCCACATGCACACAACCCTGACTGCCAGGCATGCAGGCAAGCAGGCAGGCAGGCAAGCAGGCAGGCAGGCAAGCATGCAGACTGCATGTTTGATTTTTCGCGAAATGATTTTATACCGAGACGAGTGAAACATGGAATTTAGGAAAGAGCTTATTTGCCACAATCAACCACACAGCGGCTTGTAATTGCTTTTTATTTGTGTGCATGCATCTCACAAATAAGGAACAGCCATAAACATCACAATAACTCTTAACTGATATGTTGTTTAACA
>BSQZ01000038.1:937500-1075000 GCA_033239005.1 Lamellibrachia satsuma | reverse complement strand
ATTCACTTATGCATTGATTAATGTCGCTGGTTATCTGCATGACTGCTGCATATAATTGAAAAGGATGACCTTGTACGTTACGCCGACGACGATTGTCTGACATCTGACAAATTAGAGTTCGGGATTCAACTGTTTTTACAAGGAGTTCTGAAATATTGTGCGTCATCTTTGCCAAAGCTTGTGCCGTGCGATCGATGACGCAGTAATCATTCATAGAAGCATTCAGATCCCCTCTGACTCGAAATTCTCGGATATCGCAATTTCACGTGCATCGCTTTCCCATTATGACTGTCGTTGTGCCGCGTATATATGTGTATTTAATAGTACGATATTGTAACTATGACAATACCAGGAAATGGTTGAAAGCAGGACGAGCACAATCACTCGTTTACGTCGGGGTATGACATGGGTTATGACTAGGACAAGGGTTAGAGTTTTTATTTTCATTCCGTATAAACACGAACATTCATTGATCGGTAATCACCATGTCATGTCAGCCCCCAATATATGCCTCAGAACTAGGCCACAGAATTTAGCCATCCGACAAGAAGCTTTGGTCGATATTTGTAGAATAGGATGGATGAATACACTGTGGCCAATCCATCCAGTGACTTGAGTCGGGTGATCGGCAGTTGTCCTTCCAATCGCTTTGCATGTGTCGGTTGCTCTTCTGGAGAGGTTGGTTTTGTGAGAATTTTGTGAGCTGCCATCTTGGCCTTCATGCTGTCTACAATAAATTAGCAAATGTCTCCAGCATTGCCTTGAAAACCCATATATGGTATATTCCCGAAGAGATGGTCGTCCGTGTCGTCTTCAGCAGCGATGTACCTCCCGCAAACACGGCCAAGATGACAGTTGATAAAACTCTCACAACACCAACCTCTCCAGAAGAAAAATGCGACTCCCGAAGCGACTGGAAGGACAACTGCATCAAGTAACTGGATTTGTTTGTCACAGCGCTTTCATCCAGCCTATTCCACCGCTTCAAGATCGACTAACGCTTTTCGGCGGATGACTCTATTGTGTGGCCCAATTCTGCAGCATATCCAGGGGGCTACAAGAAGATCAGGGTGCTGACAGTTTTCACCAACATTGAATATGACATTACATGGTAACTATCTCTCAATAAACGTTCGTATTCGTTCGGAATGCAGCGACCGTAACCATGACTATAAGTGTCGTTTGTACTTGCTTAGCAACCTCTAGAATAAATGTTTGTGGCCTGTACCTTTGAACAGTTTAGTTTTTAGACATAGCGTACCAAAAGGAGTTGGAGCATTGACATTTCAAAATAAATTGTTTTTTTAAACACCCTAATTTAGCATCATCAGTTCCAAAGTTTATACTGAAACAACACGTGCAGTATTACATTTGAAGAAGATATTCTTGCAACAACAGAAAAAAATATTTCGTTGGACGTAAATTACAAATGAAGAGGTCATACAAAGAACAGGATAGTAAAAACAATAACTGAAACACAAATCTAAAAATACAATGCTAAGACTTGTAACGTAAGTAAGTAATAGCTCCTGGTGTTCTACTGGTGCTGTATTAGTAACGCGAGTGCATTCATTATCGTCATTCTGTTCGTTCAGAATGCATCATGTCCTTCAGTATTTTATAGTAGAATGTGCATTACCTGTGCAGTATAATGTACTGCATTACACATCATATCTGCAGCGCGATTCACGTGCAGTATACTTTATCTCACGCCATTGCACTTAGGCGTATTGGACATTGGCGATTGTTGGGCAACGCATCGAGATAACATTGATACTTCGATCACCCAGCGTAGGCTTTGGTACAAAACCGAACAATGATTTGATTAACAGAGCAAAACTGTTATCTTATGTCGGAATGTTTTTCACGATAAGCCATGTCTGATAACAGTTATTAAAACCATAATGAAAGCCATTGTTAATTACACGATGGAAGTGTTAAATAGAGGACATGCTGGAAACAAGAAGCGTTGCAAAACATGCCACGGAGCAACACGAACTCAACATGTGCATATCAATTGATATATAATAACTCAGTCAATGCCTATCGACATACGTCAAAGAAACACATAAACAAGTGCTTTTGTATTCTTGCAAGTGAAACAACATCTCTAACAAATTATGTTCTGTTGTCATAGTGCACATTAGTATATGGAAACATCAACCCATCCAACCAACAATGGTGCTAGATTTGCGCAAACTATTCCTACAATTATTGTCAAGCCAAACGCAAGTCTGAAAAAAATATCGATATGACAGAATGGTCAAATCAAATAATAAAAATACTTCAAAAGTTGATTTGTGCGTTTAAACAACGTACAATACAACTCCAAACTCACAATCTCCAGATTATATATATATATATATATAACAACATATTTATAAAATATAAAAGGACATAATTCAGAATTGCGAATAGATATATGTGAGTCGTTGTTGCATACTGTACTAGCACGCTTAACCCAAGCGAGGTTTACTTATTAAAGCACGAATTGGACTTGACAGGCAAAGTGAATGGTTTTGCGTGGTATGGGAAATAGAAACGTGCGTGATGCGAACATTACAACGGGGCGTTATTCCTGCTCGGAAATGTGGCAGCGTGTTACGTTTAGATAGGCAAAGTAAACGTACATACCACATTATATATATATATATATATATATATATATATATATATATATATATATATATATAATGGTAGGAATAGTTTCCTAAAATCTAGCACCAGTGTTGGTTGGATGGATTTACATTGCCTTATTCAAATATATATATATATATATATATATATATATATATATATATATATATATATATATATATATATATATATATATATATCGTTATCGGTCACGTGATCGGTCGTATCAGTCTTCCTTACCAGTGTTGTCTTGAGGCGCTAATCTGCAACGGGAGCCGGGCGAGGCGCACGAACACAATCGTAATATCAGCCGCAAGAGGTAGTCATTAGCGCGCGCCGTCGGCCACAATCATCTCTTATTCCAGACGAGTAAGACGGCTCGGCTTTGTGCACTTCATATCTCACTGTTTACTGCATCGAGAGCACCTGGTATCGATAAATGCAAGTGTCCTGTCAAGTGGCCGCCATCAAAACACAGTCTCATGACCATTTACCAGTTGTCCGAGCCGAGACAGTGTTAACGGCTTATCGCGTCCACACAGAGCTAGCTCGACCTGGCACATTCCGCCATTTTAGACGAGCGAGGCATATTACACAGACGACCAGTGCTTCAAGAACACGTGTATGAAAAAAGTATACACATAAGTGTTGGTAGATACATTAATTTACACATAGTATACATGTATACCTGCATGCATATTTACATACGTGCATACATGCATACATACATAAATGCATACGTGCATGACTACATACATGCATGCATGCACACATGCATGTATGTATGTATGTATGTATGCATGCACGTATGTATGTATGAATGTATGTATGTATGCATGTATACATGTACATATATATATATATGTATATATATATATATATATATATATATATATATATATATATATATATATATATATATATATATATATATATATATATATATATATATATATATATATATATATATATATATATATATATATATATATATATATATATATATATATATATATATATATATATATATATATATATATATATATAAAATGTATATGCATTGTGTACGTGCGTGCGTGCGCGCGTGCGTGCGTGCGTGCGTGCGTGCGTTTGTTCGCTCTCTCTCCATGCAAGCAGGATATTGTTGGCCGCCAAGGTCGTGAGCTATAACCAAGTAATTATTATTGGAAACTCTCCTGGTCGACATGCGTTTTACGAACTGCGGCGTGGGATAACAACATATGCACAGCCTTGTTCTGCTGCTGTTCCCCGCGTCTCTATTTAACGAGCTCTTGGTTTGTTTGCAATAACACATCATCACACGCATTTTACGCAAAGTAGTCACGTGGATCTGGATGATATGGATGTGATACACATGGCACACATGTAGTTTGACTGTGTGTGAGACACATGTAGATCTGTTTGACTGTGTGTGAGACACATGTAGATCTGTTTGACTGTATGTGAAACACATGTAGATCTGTTTGACTGTGTGTGTGACACATGTAGATCTGTTTGACTGTGTGTGAGACACATGTAGATCTGTTTGACTGTGTGTGAGACACATGTATATCTGTTTGACTGTGTGTGAGACGCGTCGACCCCATGAGCCACGACTGTGGCACATGTGCCAGTGTAGTAAGGAGAGGATCCAAGACCACGTATTACTTTCATTCGGAACTGTCTACCCTAGTGCTTAGAGCTGTAGATCACCAATCAGGCTCCTGTGTCACCTCAAAACACACGGCCGATCTTTGGCAGGTGTCGTCCTCGTTCCGACGGACTGCCGATGATATGTCACGTGACATAGACAAATGGATCCAACAATATGTGCCTTTTGCTGGAGATTCACAGTTGTGGCAGACTGACGCGCTGACGCTTCATAAAATTATGCAACTGTTGCACAGCAGCGCGTCGTGTATCGAAGCAGGCCTGTGTCCGGCGTCAATCGAGTGCACCATCTTCATGAGTTCTTGAAAGCCACGCACGACATGCCAGTTGCACTTAGCCGAGCACTCGACGTAGCCACACTTCCACTGTTTCTTTACGATGTTCGCCACTTCGCGCCTCGTCGGCAAGTTCCGGCGATCTTCGGCAATAGAAGATGCCGACAGCAACGCCACTTGCTGCTGCGACGATTGCTGTTGCTGCTGCTGCTGCAACAGCATCTTTTGCTGCTGCTGTAGCAGGTCCTGCTTGTTTCCCATCACGAACATCGGCACGTCCTGTGGATGTCCGCCTCGACTCGCCAGGATCTGCTCGCGCATGTTGCGTACAAACTGGAAGCTGTCATCGTCCATGACGTCATATACGAGAAGGTAGGCATTTGCCGAGCGCAGGCCGTAGCCGCGGAAGTCGCTCCACTCGTAGAGTGACGTCGCCGGGAAGTAGGCGACAGGGGGACAGTCGATGATCCTCACCTCGTACACGTGCTCGTCAATTATGAAAGAAGGGCGATAGCAACGACACCTGGTGGTCGGCCGGTATTCGTCCGTGAACTCGTGAGTCACGAGCTGTTCTATGATGGCCGTCTTGCCCACACCGGGGGCCCCCAGCACGGCGATCCGCAACTGAAACACAACAGAAACAAAACGTTAACCTCTCAAGTCACGTTGTACAAGCTGTGGAGCTCCTGGCTGAAATCTCAGTTCATGGCTCGGATTCCCTTCTACGGATGTTATTTTCCTTTCTGATTTATTTTTATAAACAAGTGTATAATATTGTTATGACTTTCATTGCATACTGGTGACTCGTGTTCAGTTTGTGTTCACCGATGGCTGATTCATAACTCAAAACTGTTTTACTCATATAAACTATTATTAGTAGTATATCGCGTTATACCAAGATAATATATCTAGTATGCATAGATAACTATATGCAGCTAATTCAAACAGGGATTGTAAGGTGGCTCAACTAACACTTGGTGTGGGCTAAGTTGAGCCACAGTGTAGCGTAAGTTAGGTATATTCTGTTTATGTATACTTTCCATAAGCCTTGTACTAAAATGTAACGATAACTCAGCCAACACATCTACCGAATCGGTACAACACGTCTCTGACAAGTGTATAAACTTAATTAATAAGTTGACACACTTAATTAGTATAGACATATAGGCCAATCGCAAACAGTATAACTAACTTCTAATATGTTGCCTTGTAGATGTCCCAATTTGCTCGAGAAAAAAAATTAATTCCTTGATGCGTTATGGAGTGAAGAACACTCATCTTCGTTCTTTAACCGCTGCACTACTAACCTTCAATTGGGCCTTGGGTGGCTCAACTAGCTCCGTTTCGACAATTAAGCTTTCTTAGTTAACTCATTAAAGTGATGAAAGTACGTTAAGTTAAGCCATTTATAAGTGCATAGACAATAAAGCTTAGTCACATGCATTGATAGTTTACACACTAGCAGGCATTAATTACTATCACCAAAAAATTCGAAAAAAATCAAAAAACATACTTTTAACTCACATTTTCTGACCGTTGTGACAAATAGCATTTACTGTGCGTCAATCGTACTCTAATAACATGCTCAATCACTGTTTGGAACAATGTAACTGTCGTTGCTGTAGTTTCCTGGGAAACATGGGTGGCCCAACTAACCCAGTAGCTCAACTAACATTACCTTCCCCTAATAATAACAAGTTTTAAAACTTCCCCGTGCAAAGATCCTCAAAAAGCCCAACACAGCATTTGCGTGAAGCAGTCAGCCTGCCGATCGTTGCTTTTCAATGCTGCAATCCAGCTATTTATGCGCCAATCTGATTCAAATATCTCGAACAGAACGAGATACTAAAACGAGGCACCGCAAAGCCGTCGCCATTTTGACATGATAATTTAAGTGTCCCCTGTCGTTGATCGTGGCATCGTCCGTCGTCACATTGAAATTGTTAATATTGAAATTGTTAGTATGATCACATTGTTAATCACACAGCGTGAAAGAGTTTCCAATCTATCGGGTTTTGGTTTTATATAATTGTTAAATGAAACATAAAGATTCCAGTCGCAATTCACAAAACAAAATTGGTAGCCATCTTGAAAATTACACTGTTATGTTTTCATGCACTCTGACAAAAAAATTTGCGTGATGGTGAAAAGTTACCATCAGAATTGGATAATTGCTATAGTGGAACAAAACTAACAAACATCGACCATTGCAACTCTGGGTTGATGGTAACGATATTGACATGTTGTATGGCATGGTGACGACATTGACATGTTGTATGTCATGGTGACGACATTGACATGTTTTATGGCATGGTAACGACATTGACATGTTGTATGTCATGGTAACGACATTGACATGTTTTCATTGTAAAGACATTGACATGTTGTATGGCATGGTGACGTTGACGGTTGTTTTTTTGGTCAATATTGCCTAAAGTTCACTTCGTGATTTGAAAGTCAAATACTTGTACAATGCCATTTCTAGCAGCCAAGTTCATTCTCAAATTCAACGGTTGTTGGGATGTTTTCATTTTGCTGCAAGCTACGCGGGACATGAAGTACAATTGATGACAATCTTAAGGTCAACCAGTTGTAAAAAAAAACAGTGGGAAATGTTACACTGCCCGTACGAAATGAACATAAACACACACACACACACACACACACACACACACACACACACACACACACACACACACACACACACACACACACACACACACACACACACACACGCACGCACGCACACGCACGCACGCACACAAACACACACACACACACAGCACATACACACAAATACACATTGTGGCACACAAGCATACACAAAGAAATACAGACACACACACTCAAACACACACACACACACACACACACACACACACACACACACACACACACACACACACACACACACACACACACACACACACACACACACACACACACACACACACACACACACACACACACACACACACACACACACACACACACACACACACACACACACACACACACACACACACACACACACACACACACACACACACACACACACACACACACACACACACACACACACACACACACACACACACACACACACACACACACACACACACACACACACACACACACACACACACACACACACACACACACACACACAAACACACACACACACACACGCACACACACACACACACACACACACACACACACACACACACGCACACACACGCACACATACACACCCACACACACACACACACCCCCACACACACACACACACACACACACACACACACACACACACACACACACACACACACACACACACCTGTTGAACTTCGATTTCGTCTGTTGGTGACGTGACGGTCGTCGTGGCGTTGTTCATGATGTCGATGATGTTACTGAGGGTAACGTTTGACAAGATGACAGCGCAAGACGTCGGCGGTAAGGACGCCGAAAACATCGCTTGTAACCTGAGCGCGGTCCGTGCCTTTGAAGTCACATCATCCCGACGCTGGCAAACCTGTAAATATGACCACACCCTATTAAATACGTCTCACCGTATGCTAACCTTGATCAAAGATGGACCATAATCCCCGCTTGGTGTACACAAACTAATCATAACAATAATATGCATTAGCACCAATAAAACAACGTTATTTAATTCGCACCGAAGACTATGATAGGTATCATTATTACGTTGTAGTTATTTGTTCGCTACAAATTGTATAAAACAATTGTGCGTCACTATTATTCTCTGAGTTACATAACCGGTTTCAAAGGTCCACACAGCTTCCTTCGTAATATTTCCAACCTAGGGGAACAATTTTATTATTTAAATGTAAGAGCCATCTCTCTATGTGCTATATGACACGCCTACAAAATATCATCCCTATACATGCGAAACTAACGGTGATATGTTGGACCAAACACACAGATAAACAGACGAATAGACAGACATACAGACAGACAGAGTCATAAACTATGTTATATAAAAGACAGATATTAATCGTTCGACGAGAGCACGCAAACGACAAAGAGAGAACGTCTACAGCGGGTCAGTTATAGAAACCATAACGTCGTGATGTTCGACGAATGGCGATTGAATGGTTGCACGACCTTTGTTGACGTAGACATAATCAAAATGCATCGACAATAAAATGCTGACGCGGGATTATTTTGTCACTGCGTGTTTTATTTAACATTAAACGATGCCGTCGTTGCAAGGGACGAGATAACGATCGTGATTTCTGACACTGACAGCATCTAGAACGCCTGGGTAGCGACAGGATGTGGTGACGCATTGGTGTTAACGCTTGTGCATCGGTCGTATTAACGAACTTTAGTTCCATCGACTATGCATGTTTTACCACATTCAACTGTCAGATGATACTGCAAACGAAATCAGTGTGTGTGCGATGTCGCTATGCCCACGTTAAACACGATCTAATGATAATTTATCGATCAATATCTTGCAAACTGCTACCTCACAGTCGTCCCTATACCTTGTTGTTTCCATTCTATAGGTCAATGTATCACCAGACTTTCAATGCACTTCGTAGCATTTAGTCAGGGGCGGATCTAGGCTTGTTGGCAGTGAGTCGTAGTCGCTTATTCACAGCATTCAGCTACGGCGTTAATTATACAGGAAACCCATTAGGCTTAACAATAGAAAATATGCCTTTTCGCAACGCGTCTTCCATGACTGGAACAACCTTACACAGTCAACAGTCGAAGCAGAAAACACAATTGCCAAACTTAGGCAATGTCTGTAGGATTGGCATATTACAAATAACAAATAAATGCGATTTACGTACACAAGCCACGTTCAAATAACACTAAATTATGACAAATAAATGATGAAATTGCAGAGTTCAAACGCCTTGTTTAAAACCGGAAGGTCCAAGCAAGTTTACATTCAATGGTTATTAAGACGATGAAAATAAGCATAATTGTCGTCATTGTTTTAATACGCAGTAGCGGTATGGTGGTTAACGTTGTCATTTTGTTAACCCACTCAGCACATCTGACTCAGACACTTAGTAATATAACTACAAGTTTTCGACACCGACTGAAAGGCTTATTGTATTTCTGAGCCGCATACGTGCAGCATTGGTGCTTTGGCTTGCACTGCCAGATTACACCTGCCACGTCGGCCATTTCCGACCCCACTCTTTAGGTCGTGTAAACTGTAATCTTCTACCTTACCTCGCTTCCCCCTTGTATTCCATATAACAAATTAGTAACTCAGATATATGCTAAGTGTATCCATGAAATGCAATCAGTGAAGTTAAACATGAAGAACATTATGTACGGCGCAAAGAGCAACGACTTTTTGAATGGCGCCTAATAAAATTTACAATTTGATTTGATGAAGAGCCACATCCAAATGCGAGGGTTTTTTTTCCTATTACCTATCCTATTTTGTCCGTGAGGGGTTTTGTCCGTGTGTGAGGGATTATGTCCTTGAGGGTTGTATCCGTACCCCAGTCAATCGACCGTGGCTCAGACACGCTAAGGCTAGCTAAAATACATGTGACCCTTGTCGCAGTCGACGTTGTCCAACCAACACAAAGCCGTTGATTCCAGTTGCCGTAGACGTGGTCGATAGAGCTCTCAATTTAAATGTCCTTCCTCGAGTAATATTTCGCTTGTTTCGTTTTTAAATCATTTCGCAAAACGTGAACCACCTGGAATCCATGGCGACATGCTAGTTATGCAAATGTGTTATTTAGTTTCGATGATATCATTGGACAAATTGTTCGTTTATTTTTTTACTGAATCCGGTCAAACTTCGGCGAGAAAGAGCAACAGCGGTCCTGGTCCATTATAGTCCCTGATCTACGACGTATTGCTATTCTGTTTCGATGATTTTAACAAACTACGAATTCCTTTATTAAGCCTGCTCATTGCTCAGACTATTCACGTACTACGCATGTTAACACTAATGAACCTAATCAGCTATGGTCCTAATGAATTGAGGAAGGAGTTTTAACAATCAATAACGACAATGACAAATACGCCAACTTTCTCCAGTACACTGCATGGATTCTGGACAACTCTGCTCACGTGCACGGCTTCCCTATAAATCTATATCGTACAGTAGTTCGTGGACATCGCAATCGAATTCCGCCGAAAAGAAAGTGAATCAACGAAACGATCTGATGTCCTACGCGGCCGTGGCGATGTTAACGCGGAGACCTGATTGAAGGCGCTGTTCGCTAACACGATCACTCGAGAGAAGGCAATCTTCAAGCACCGGCAACGACATTAAGGAAACAAGAAAGATGACCGTCGTCCATGAATTGGCTCAACACCCAGTGTCCACGTTGGTATTGTTATAGCTGCTCTAGCCGTACTACTATTGTTGTAGCTGAAACGACTGCTGTAATTACTAATACGGTTGCTGTAGCTACTACGACGGTTTTGAGCCAACGTCCGTTGCAGCTACTACAGTTCTTCAAGCAACAGAGGTTGTTGTATCTACCGTGGCAGGCATCACTTCTACTTGACATTGTTTAAATTGATGTAGCTACTACGGCTGTTGCGACCGCAACGGCTTATTCTAGCTGCTAATCTTGTTCTAGGCACTACGCCAGTTGCAGTTGCTACAACGTGTTTGGTTATTATGTCAGATATAGCGCAGACAACGACATTTACTATTGTAGCTACTACTAAGTTCTGCATTGTTCTTCTTCGATGATCGGAATACGTCACAAACTCAAATACGGGTTTATTTGGCGGCTATTGATGTATCTGTCCATTGTGATTCAGCGGCCTTCGAGTAGCGCGGAAAAAAAACTAGGTGGAGCTGTGGTTGTGGATTAACCTTTGATGCAACGGCGTGCCGCCTGTTATCGCCGGTGCACTGTAACGGCGACTGCTGTCGTGGCTGTTTCTCTCGTTGCTACTTCCGTTGTTATGCCGATGATGTCGATGCTGACGGACAAGTCGAATGTCTTTGTTGCAATGAGTACCATATAAATGCACCGCTTCAGACTGAAGTGAAACACATTCGTACTGATACCGTCGTATACAAATATTGGATTAAATCGTCGTTTTGGAGCGCGTACCAGCATATACTGATCGTAATGCGGCTACTAATAAAACACAACACCCACATATATGCATACATACGTATATACGTACATGCCCACATGCCTACATGCGTACGCACGATGATGTGCGCGGATGATGGACGCCAACTACGTAAATCGTAATAATCGTAAAATGGTTTCCACTTCCCGAGGAATTCCGAAAAGTGTATGCGTACGAACTATGCCCATAGCCCCCCCCCCACACCACGAGCTGCCTACAAGATGTCATCACCTATGACAAAAACTGGCGAATGTGTAAGGTAACAAACAAACAAACAAACAAAAACAAACAGAAAAACACAGCCATAAAATGTTTTATATTTTATAAATATATTGTCACTTATTGTGACTGTAAGTATTCCAGTGAAGGGATAAAAAAAACACGTTCTCTAATATTGTTCGTATTATTGTTTTGTCTGTCCGGGCCACACACACACACACACACACACACACACACACACACACACACACACACACACACACACACACACACACACACACACACATATATATATATATATATATATATATATATATATATATATATAGAGAGAGAGAGAGAGAGAGAGAGAGAGAGAGAGAGAGAGAGAGAGAGAGAGAGAGAGAGAGAGAGAGAGAGAGAGAGAGAGAGAGAGAGAGAGAGAGAGAGAGAGAGAGAGAGAGAGAGAGAGAGAGAGAGAGAGAGAGAGAGAGAGAGAGAGAGAGAGAGAGAGAGAGAGAGAGAGAGAGAGAGAGAGAGAGAGAGAGAGAGAGAGAGAGAGAGAGAGAGAGAGAGTGAGTGAGGTGTATTCATTGCAACCTTTTTAATTTTGGGGTGTGATATATATATATATATATATATATATATATATATATATATATCGCACCTCAAAATATATTTATATATATCACACCCAAAAAAAAAATATATATATATATATATATATATATATCACCCTAAAATTAGAATGGCTGTAATGACTACACTACTAACGCAAATATGTTGACATTATATAATAGTACTTATAATTTAAGTGTTTATTAGTTGACGCCAAAGAAAAACAATCACGCACATGCACACACGCACAAACACAAACATACACACACGCACACGCACACTCACACTCTAACACGGCACATTTCCATGGACCATTTAATCGCAAGCACTGGCGCGTGTTTTATTATCTCCCTGGCGGGACACCTATTACATAAAGGTCTTCATTCGATTCTCCGACTTGTATCGGACACATCACATGCATCATAAAGCATGAAAATCAATATCATGTGTTTCCTACGTAGAAACAATTAACTTTTGTGAATGTGTGATAATCTCTCTTTCTTTCAGCAAGATTGAAATTGAAAAGCAATGACCTATCAATTTGTAATTATTTATTTTAATATATGAATGATTATGTAACATTAACGTCATGAACAGGCTTGTAGATGTGCAGTCCGAATGAAAATATACTAATAATAATGACACTGTGCTAATAATAATGACACTAACTCCAACCAAAATACGACAGAACCGAAACTTACCGACAAATTTAAGCCTTTAATGATAACCAGTTAAGGCAAAATATGGCCAAATGTAAAGTATTTGACATATTAATGTTGACATTAAGCTTGCAACGCATCTATACTAAGCTCGCTGTCACAGGTTTCGAAGCTTTGGCAATTTCGTTGATCCTAAGTTGTCACTATTCACTAAGCTGTATAAATGAGTACCCGTCCACAGACAGAGATGGACGTCTGAGCGAACAGTCTTCGTGCAGTTATTGCAGCATGGCTGAATGCTTCCCAGAGAAGTCGAAATGAAGTTGGAATGAGTTGAAATGTCTGCTAGGGGTGAAGTGTAAAGCGCTCAAAGCCTGGTACGCGCAATATAAGAACGTACCTTTAATGACTGCAATAGCACCGCCACCGGTCTTGAACGTGTAGGTACACACAGCCTCATAATGAGTACCGTATCCTCACCTACGCATACTGTCCTTGGTTCACAGTGATTTCGGCCTTTCGGGATCTCGGCCTGAGTGATCTCGGCCTGTTTTGGTGAACTCGGCCAGTGACCTCGGCCTGTGCGGCAGTGAATTCGGCCTGTACAGCAGTGATCTCGGCCTGTCTTTGATTACGGGCCTTGTTATAGTAATGTAGGCCATATTTATCGGTACAAGAAGTTGTATCATGTATTTATTGTTACGATAAACAATGTTCAATGCAATAAAGATGTTTTTAGACGATCGGTCTTGATCTTATTCTTAGCCGATATAGGTGTGCGGCAGTGGATTCGGCCTGTACAGCAGTGATCTCGGCCTGTCTTTGATTACGGGCCTTGTTATAGTAATGTAGGCCATATTTATCGGTACAAGAAGTTGTATCATGTATTTATTGGTACAAGAAGTTGTATCATGTATTTATTGTTACGATAAACAATGTTCAATGCAATAAAGATGTTTTTAGACGATCGGTCTTGATCTTATTCTTAGCCGATATAGGTGTATAGGCGCAATGAATTCACAAACATAATATCCCGTTAATATTTATCATGTAATCGGTTTTAAAATATTATTTGTACGTTAAAAAAGTGATGGTCATAGTAATGTGCTTCCTACTCTACTAGAAGTTGTATCATGTATTTATTGTTACGATAAACAATGTTCAATGCAATAAAGATGTTTTTAGACGATCGGTCTTGATCTTATTCTTAGCCGATATAGGTGTATAGGCGCAATGAATTCACAAACATAATATCCCGTTAATATTTATCATGTAATCGGTTTTAAAATATTATTTGTACGTTAAAAAAGTGATGGTCATAGTAATGTGCTTCCTACTCTTGCTTTGTTTTATTAAGCTGATCTTTTCATTTTGTCTATCTTTGATTTGTGTGCGTTAAGAATGTGTAGAGCTGTTGTAGTTGGCTTTCTGTCGTTCCTTTGTTTTATTGAGCTGATATTGTCATGTTGTCTCTTTGATTTGTGTGAGAATTTTATTCTTAGCCGATATAGGTGTCACAATGACGTCACAAATATAATATATTGCTTTGTTTTATTGAGCTACTCTTTTCATTTTGTCTATCTTTGATTTGTGTGCGTTAAAAATGTGTAGAGGCAGGCTGTAGTAATTGGCTTTCTACTCGTGCATTGTTTCATTGAGCTGATCTTTTCATGTTGTCTTTCTTTGATTTGTGTGCTTTAAGAATGTGTAGAGGTAGGCTGTAGTAATTGGCTATCTACTCGTGCATTGTTTCATTGAGCTGATCTTTTCATGTTGTCTGTCTGAACATGACCAAAGCTGAAGTTAAGCCCTACTAACTGTGTGGCAGCAAGAGCGAAGTGTTCCATAAAGATGATTGGTCAGAATAGGCTAAGATTGGTCAGAAATCTACCATATGGCGGTGTAGTGTAAGAAACACACACATTGCCTGCAAAGCTACCGTGAAGCAGGTGGGGAATACTTTCATTACTTTCGCTCATTCACACCTGCACCCTCCCGCCCCTGGTGGAGCCGTTGCTGCCAGAATCTGCAAGACCATAAAAGACGAGGCCAAAGACAATCGAGGACAACGCAACATTCATGTACGTGCGCAAGCTGATGGCGCTGCCTTTGCTGCCAGCCGAGCTTATCAGCCCAGTATTTGCTGTGTTGGAGCGCAAGGCCAGAGCAGAGCCACTGGAAGCTTTAGGTATTGTCTTTTGCTGTGGTGCTGTATTTGGTAAAAATAAAAATTAATCATGTTTCAATTTCATGTTGGAAATAAGCTATTGATTGATCGATTGCTGAAAGCAGATTTTTCAGCCATGCCGTTGCATTCAAAATGTAGGGTATAGAACATATAATAATAATAATAATAATACACGGATATGTATCGGTATGCTATGTATATAATGTTACCGTTATGTTTAGTTGCGTACATCAAAGAAACCTGGATTATAAGTCGAATGTGGCCTCCGACCAGCTGGTCAGTGTTCGGGCAGAGCGTCCGGACAAACAACGACGTAGAAGGTTGGCATCACGGATTTCAATACCAAGGGCAAGCAGCAGATGCCATTCTACCAACTGACTAGTCAGCTGTACGAAGAAGCTGCACAGGTAGGCAATTCCACACTGTAGCTGACAATACCAGTACTATAAATGTAATTGTGTAATTTAATTTAAACCTTAACATAATGTTGCCATGTTCATTTCAAGTAACGTCATGCATTTGTAATATAGAAGGACCAAAATATCACAGAGTAATATCATTATTTCTAACGTCCATATATGAAAGTATGAGCATAATGTTTCTCAGATCGAACTCACCCTGCGACTGGTATCAGAAGGGAAACTGAGAAGGCACCAAAAAAAGACATATCGACACCTGCAGGGGAAGGTTGCAATCCAGTGGGATCTATATCGATCTGGGGAAAAGACAGCGATGCAGTGCCTGAAGACATTTGGCCGCTTGTATGGCCCTGTGATGCGTTAGGTGTGATCTCTGAACCGAATATATATATACATATATATATATATATATATATATATATATATATATATATATATATATATATATATATATATATATATATATATATATAAATATATATATATATATATATTATGTATATATATATATATATATATATATATATATATATATATGTGTGTGTGTGTGTGTACATACATTGTACTAAGGATTCATTGTACATTTATTATACATAAGGATTTATTATACATTGTATTAAGGAATATATATTGTGATTATGATTTAATTATATATATATATATATATATATATATATATATTCCTATTTTAGATTGTATTAAGGATTTCATATTGTGATTACCATTTAATTGTACTGTGTGGTATATGGTTATAGTAGCAATTTTATATAATTTCTAATTCTTTCTTGGTTCCCATCTTTGCTGTTATTTTTTCTTTAATTTATTTGCATAGGTTACGTCACGACATTTATGTATTGATTTGGAGGGAATTATAAATAAAAATAGAAAGTTTCTACATTATGCCTTTTGTCTTCTTCTGCAAACTAGCCACGATTCCGAGTCGAAACATTGTTCCACTCGAATAACAAAAATAAATATATATCTACATTATATCCAACAACTGTCTATACATAATATATATATACTATGATATCAGTACACATTACGGCAACGGACTGTACATACTAATGAAATGTTACTTATAACTGATGAATTAAAATGGCTACATTTAACACGCAGATTTTGCCGATGATAATTTATAGTTTTTATTTAAATATGTCGGACATAACTATAATAAAAAGGCCCGTTATAGATACAGGCCGAGATCGCTGTCATATAAGTAAGTCCGCCATGCAATAGTGAACATTATTGAGTCGATTATATAGCAGTTATCACAATACATAACACACAGTTTTATTTTACAAACACTTATTTCTGGCCAACATCACTCCCTCAAACAGGCCGAGATCACTGACTAGACAAGAAGAAGTTTTATTTAACGTCCGTTTTTATAGAAAATTACAGGCCGAGATCACTGCCGCACAGGCCGAGTTCACTGTCGGGCACTTATTTCTTACCAACATCACGCCGCCAAACAGGCCGAGATCACTAGCTATACAGGCCGAGATCACTGCTGTACAGGCCGAATTCACTGCCGCACAGGCCGAGGTCACTGGCCGAGTTCACCAAAACAGGCCGAGATCACTCAGGCCGAGATCCCGAAAGGCCGAAATCACTGTACACCCTGCCCTTCAGTCCGCATGTTCTTAATTATGCTATTAGAAAATCGTTTCTTACAACACTATATTGTGAATAGTGCTAGTCAAATGGTTGTCTATAATAATATTTCGACTGCAGGCTTATGAATACATTTTAATTTGTAGCATCATTAACAGTGATGTAAAACATCTGTCTAGACTATGGAAGTACCGGGTTAAATATTTATATATCCACATTCTCGTTGACCGCCGTGTTATTTTTCGGTGTAGCTATAGTCAACACACGTTTGTGTGATCATAATGTATTTGTCTACTGCACATGGTCCGTGAACAAAATATTGAACTGTTTGAAATACCTTCAGTCGATGGCTGCGTCTCAATGGCGCTCTGCTTGCAAGGCGTCTTTCCGTCCCCAGTTGTCAACGAGACTGATGGCCCTCTGCTCACGCTATCGATTGTCACGCTTGTCCTGAACTATCATTGTTGCGTAATTATCATTCTGCATTGGTGCGGCACATTAACTGCACTCGTAAATATTCATAGCCGCGCGGCAATCAGCACCGTAGCGTGAATATGAGTGCGTTTATGTGCTAGCCAACGTTTGACGAATACATGAACAAGCGCTGCTCGAAAACCAATGCTCATTACCGACGTTGCAACGTCTACTTATCGTCCACTGAATCGAAGCACCAGATTGTTATAAATATTTCAGCCAGTCGATCGCTGTAAGTCGATTAGGTGTTATAGACGTTACTGCAGAGATATAATACACACCACCTGTGTTCATTATGTGGAGTGATCAATACAGTGCATCGACTGGCTTGCAACCAGGTGATCACTATTTACACGGTTAGATCGAGAAAAAAACGAGTAAATGACACAACATGTGGTACCGTGTCTTGTTGGGCTATTATCTACACGTCTGTGTAAACAACCCATACCTTAGCCTATTCGTGAACATTAACACATTCTTTATATCCCGACACTGTCAACTATGCTGGCGAGTTCTCTTGGTACCTCAACATTTTGTATCAACTCTAGTTTCGATTACACGGTGTATCCTACCACTGTCAATTCTGCTGGCAATCACACGGTGTATCCTAACACTATCAATTCTACTGGCGATTGCACGGTGTGTCTCAAAACTGTCAACTCTGTTGGTGATCACAAGGTGTATGCCAACATTGTCACATTTGCAGGCGATCACACGGGATGTGCCACTACCCGGCGTCACGTTCACAGACCACTGTTGTTTCAATTTCAGAAGTCAGTATGACTGTCTAATTCATCCTCGTCTGGACATCGCCAATTCATGAACGCAAATTCGCGTCCGCTTACAACAAGCACCGCCAACTGACCGGTTGCGCCGTAGAGAAAAGTCGTCGAACCAGGCTGATTCACAACACGCATACCAGCCACCTGGCCAGACACATAGCGCTGTCAGCAGTCGTAAGTGTATAACTGTCGTCATCGCACTCGCACAAATGCATTGCGACTGGCGACTAAATTAGACAACTCTCCCGCTGGGCAAATAACAGGTGCAATTGCCAACTCGTGAATACGCGGCGTTAACCGACGGATCTCTCTCGTCGCGTGCGTCTCTCCTGGTTGTCCTGGTGGCGTCAGCGCTATCACGATCTCGTGTCAACGAGTGTCATTATCAATGTCACTATCCGACGTGTTGTCATTCGTCGACACGTTTACCCAACCGATGTATGTTTGCGCGAAGTACAACCGGAAGCTTCGGCCGGCTGAAATGTTCGCGGACTTCGATGGCCGTCTGTATAAGTCTTCATTACTCGGCCGGCTCGCGTTGCGTTTCCCCGGCGTCCGGTGGCGCACTAAGAACATCCACCACCTCCACCGCCACAGTAGTCTCCGCGGTGATGAATATCGAACGCACTTTTAAGAAGGCTCTACGCACAGTTTCGACAGTGATACGTCCTTGACTTGATGTGTCGCCGCGGGAGGCTTTTAAGAGGCGTTCGCTGCTCGACGGCGTTAGTTTTGTTCGCGGCGGCCGCGACGGAAATAGTGGATGTACCGGCGGTAGCAAATGATTGGCGTGTCGGCGGAAGATGATTTCAAAGAACCGGAGAGTGTGTTGTGTCGTCGCCGCGTGGGTCGGTCTGCATCAATGATGCTTCAGATGGCGAGAATCCGGACTGATTAATGTTTCAAACGTCGACCTTAGCCCGTCAGTGTCGTTCCGTTTAGAGGGGTGATGACGATTAATGGTTATCTTGCACCACTGCTTCCACTGGTGTCCAATGTCACTACTACATTTTCCCTCCACATCCTCCTCTGCCTTTCGTTAATCCCTCATAACCCTGTCTTCCCATATTTTTTTTCTTTTGCAATCTATTATATTACTCTCGTTTGTTTTTAACTGTTTTTAGCATTACGATTGTGATATGTAATGTTTAGTTCCGTGTGTGATTGGGTGCATGAGTGTATGTTTGTGCTAACGCCACAACACTACAAATTCCTTGTACTTGCTGCTTGGTAATAAACCGTATCTTTATCTTTTTTGTCTTTATATTATTTGTCGCCATGACATTAGCATATTCGGTGACAAAGTTTTTCGCAGTAGTTACTTAGATACATCCCTAATGTTGATTACAACTGAAACTGCTCATTCAACGCAAGCAAACGAAACATCTTTTCTGCATAAAATTGCCTAGTATTTTTATATCTCCATCTGTAAATCTTCTAACGTGTTATGCAGCTGAAGTAGTATAACTATATCCTCCAGCTGCAAATGTTTCGAAGTTTTGCCACAGTTCACTCAGCTGTAAGTGGTGGACATGTGAACGAACAATCTTCGCGCAGTAACTGCAGCGTGGTTGAATGCTTCCAAGAGTTCATATTGGAATGAACAGGCGAAGTGTAAAGCCTTTGAACGGTCCCGAGGACTGGATACCGCGCTATGTAAGAAGTCACTTTTACCCTTAACCTCAGCCAAAGTCATTGTCTCCCTCGGATTTTTCATTGATCCTAATTCATCGAGGTTGTTACCGCACTTTATATTTCCATTCAGGATAGTTAACCTTGTTAAGTTGTTATTTAATACTTTGTATTAAATGACATATTTCTAGATGCTTGTACCGAAGTTTGTGAGCGTCAAGACTTCTCAGCCGATCCAGAAGGCAAGTCTCCTATAGATTTTAGACTTTAAACACCCTATATATATATATATATATATATATATATATATATATATATATATATATATATATATATATATATATATATATATATATATATATATATATATATATATATATATATATATATATATATATCAGACTTGGGGCGGAAGTACTCGGTACTTGTGTGCTCGTGTATATTTTTTAAGTACTCGTACTCGTACTCATATAACCTAACAAGCTTGCACGTCGTATTGGATACTAGATAAGTTCAATGTTTCGCGAAATGAGTCTGAACACAGACAAGAAAAAATCGAACCGAGGAGCAACATTTATGTGGGTGATATGGAATAACAGTGTGGCCCTCAGGACAAATTGGTGTCGTGTTTCGATCGCCATCAATCATACAGGATTCAGAAATGCACTAGCCTACTATTGTAACCGGTCGATTAAACTCAGTGTGTCTAACAGGAAACAGCTGAGTTCGTTCTGAATCCGATTAATGTTTTAATAATAGGAAATTCTTTATTGGAGAAACGGCAACCAGCTGTTATGGTTAAACAAACATCGCACCATGGACGGTGAAAAATTATTGCAACTGCAACAGACAAGAGGCCACGCTGATGTGAACTGGTGTTGCAATGACAAGAAAGACTGACAAGAGTCCACGCTGATGTGAACTGGTGTTGCAATGTTAAGAAAAATACAATATGTTTGTGCACCGAACATAACAATAAACACTGACAAATATCTTATTACAAAATAGCAGGCTACATATATATGGACAATTGTTCAACTCTCGATAAGTCAACGGTGTCCTTGTCAACGTGCCATCTGGATCTCATAGCTTTGGATGACAATCTTGTTTTTGTCTTGTCTTGTGTAGAATACTGGCCAACTCTCACAAGGATTCAAACTGTCTGGACTGTGTGCGCATTTTGTGGGTTCAATGATATTGGTTATTGTGTCTGGTAGTGAGTTCCAATCTTTAATTGTCCTGAGAAAATAGGAGAATTTTTAAGAGTTCTGGCTGGCGTGAATGGTATTTAAGGCTTTGCAATGGAGACAGCCTGATTGACGCCTAGCGGGCTGGAGTAAGTTTCCGACTGGCAAGGATAAATGACCGTTGATGGCTTTGTAGAATATGGTGTGACGCCTATTTGTTCTTCTGGTCCTTACCATTTCGGTGTATACTCCCCGGTTCTCTGGATGTGTAATAATTAACAAATGGTACATGTTTCGTTGGTTATTGGTCATTTAAATAGCTTCGTGGAAACAATTACTGAATGTATGTGTCTTTCTTGAGCGCATAGTGTCTGCTGAACGCTGTACTGTATTTTGTCTAGTGACAAATGTTATACACCAGCTCTGATGGTTAAAGTCAACACTCGTCAGCTACGAAGGCCCATTGCCCCGACAAGTGTCTTTTCGTGTTCTCTCAATTCTGGTCATGGCTTTGTATAGCCACATGTATGAAATAGAGTAGGATGGGGCAAAGCGCACACCCGGGGCAAAGCGCACCAGCTCTATTTCGGCAATTCCAACTATTAGTGTGTCACCCCAAAAAACCGATGTAACATGATGCCAAGCCAATTTTGGGCATGTCAGATTTGAGGAGATGCAGCACGCCAAGTAGGTTATACTAACTTATTGTTTAGGCAATATACTTATACTAAATTGAACAGCTTTAACCAATCCCACAGCATACATACTTTAACTAATACAAAATTTAAAATAGCTATTTAGTTGCCACGTATATATTGCTATAATATTGCTATAATAGGTGCTATTGATTCAAGCGTGCGAAAATATGCCATAAGATATTTCTGTAATTCCAACGACACGTCAGTAAGGGGCAAAGCGCCTCCCCGTGACGACGTATGTGACACGCACGGGACTGACACTAAAAGCATTTTTGTAGTAAGTTGGTTCTGTGTATGCCGGTCTCCCTTAATACGTCACTTTAGTCTAGGTCACCCCGACTTCATAGAAATGCGCATGCGCTTATCGGTCGCGCTGGTTAACATGTCAGCCCTCGATCATTCGGAGAAATGTCCAAAATCGAGCACTTTCGGAGCAAATTCTGAATAAATCACGGGCGTGTAAAATTTGATTGTAGTTGGAAATTGTTCGCTTTGAATAGCTCTTTTAGGTGCATAGCCCCCAAAACATGCCTTTTGTTTCCTATTGAGAGGTGTATATATGTAACTGCGTTAATCGTATCCACCTTACATGAAATGCGCTTTGCCCCACCCTACTCTACATCTATTGTCGAGCTGGTGGTACACTATTATAGCAGTAGGTGGTGTAGTAGTCGTTCAGGTTTATTTGGTTAGAATATTTCGCATTTACGTGGTTTATCGGGCTATTATACATTGGTACACATATGAAATATAGCAGGGAGAGGAGTCATTTTCTAAACGTTTCGACTTACTTGCTTGGCAAACTAACTGTTGTACACATTTGTTCCACATTCTTAGGACGCTTGGAAAAATTAATCATGGAATGCGCCGGCACGGGTAAAGGCCTGGTAGTAGCGGTAACCGCTACCTCTGGTGCTACTGGGTAGGTGCTGGACGAGTTCAACCAGGGCAGTGGCCGGTGAAAAAAACATCCGACTAATCTAAGCAGAACGAGAATTAGTCAATCGTGGTTATTTCACAGTGGCAGCAGGCGTGACACGCAACATGCCCATCACAAACAGCTTCTCACGTCCCTGGATGTAATATCAATAACACTGATATTGATCACTTTACAGCTGCACAAATCTAAAAAGTAGACCTTTTTTCAGAATGTTAATAAAGAGTAGATATTAACATATACATTTACTACTACTAGATATTAACATATACATTTACTACTACGGCTACTTGGACTTGGTGCAGCGACTTGAATTTGGTGTAGATCATTTACAGAAATACGTGGAATATCAAATAGAATAAGTATTACTATTGCATATATATTATACGTAAACGTATTGTAGACATATATTAGGAAACAGGTTTTGTTAATTATTAGTCAGAGGGAGTATTTTAGAGTAAGTTAGTTTCGGATTCTGTCAGGGAATTCAGCGAGCGTTAATAGGGGTGTTTACAATTCGAAAAATTAGATAACATAGTGAATAGTCAGTAACAGTGAATATTGGTTAGAATAAGTATTAGTATTATACATATATTGTTCACCAACTTCTTGTAGACATATATTAAGAAACCGTTGTTGTTAACAGAGGTAGTATTTTTTTTTCCCGGATTCAAACTCAACGAGTGATAAAAGGGAGTTTGTTTACAAGTCATTCAACCCGTGCATCGAGCTATCGTTTACATTAGCTAATATATATATATATATAAGATAAAGTGATTTATTTACTTAAATTACATACATAAGGTAATATATGACATAGTGGTAGTCAACGTTTTCGGTAAAAGGAATTAACAGCAGGACTTTAGCGTAAATTAGTACACACTCACTTCGTTGTTTTGTTACACAGTGTTCTCCGTATTCGCTAGGTGGCAGGATTTTTAGCCTAAAGTGTTCTTTTGATCACAAAAACAGCCTTATTCAAGGCTAACGTAGCACACTAATTAAAACTAAATTGTATGATGGCCCCGTGCAAACGATAGTTAAAGGCCACAAGGCACGTAATTTGTGGCAGTTGTAGTAACTGGGTAGATTTCGTCAAGTCTGGGTGCGAAAAGACCTGGGCTGAGGTCCAGGCAGATAGTTGTAATTTTGAGTGTAGGGGATGCGCAAGGATGAAGGAAATAGAGGTGGAGTTGAAAGAGCTGAGACTGCTCGTTGTGGCAATGGTGGGAAGGGATCAGGGGAGTTGTGCCAGTAGTTCCGGTGAGGGAACAGTAGACGATAAAGTGGGGAAAGACACAAGAGATGCTAGGGAGAGCTCACCTCAGCCTGGGAGGAAGCTGAGAGGAGGGAAGGTGACAGGTCATAGGAGACAGGACGTAAGGAGACGGGAAGGAAAGGAACGGGAGGGAAGACAACCGGGGTGAAGGAGAGGGGAGTAGGGGAGACAGGAGGGAAGGAGAAGGGAGTGGGGAGACGGGAGGGAAGACAACCGGGGTGAAGGAGAGGGGAGTAGCGGAGACAGGAGGGAAGGAGAAGGAGTGGGGAGACGGGAGGGAAAACAACCGGAGTGAAGGAGAGGGGAGTAGGGGAGACAGGAGGGAAGGAGAAGGGAGTGGGGGAGACGGAAGGGAAGGGGTCAGGACAGAATGTGATGGAGGGGATCGAAAGGAAGAGTTATTCTGCAGCAGTGATAGAGGGGGTGAGGAAGAGAGCGAGGGTGTTTGTGGGGGATTCGATAGTTAGGAAGACTGACAGAGTCTTAAACAAGGGAGATGATGTGGTGGTCTGCTTGCCTGGAGCCAAAATAGAGGCGATAACTGAGAGGGTAAAAAACATCGTAGGCTCGGGTAAGGGTGGATCTGTTTTAGTACATGTAGGGACAAATAACGTAGAGAGGAGGGTACAACTGCCATAGTTAGGAAATATAGGCAGTTGGTCAGAACACTAAAACAGACGCGGGTTGAGCAGGTAATACTGTCAGGGATTTTACCTGTGATGGGCAGGAGGGGTCATAAATATCGAAATTGTCGGGGGATGGCAATTAACATGTTAGTCCAGAGGCTGTGTAGGGAAGAGGAAGTTGGATTTGTGGATTTATGGGAAAGTTTTGTTGGGAGGGGTGATATGTACATGAAGGATGGGCTTCATTTAAGTGGAAAGGGGGCGGCAGTATTCGCGGACAAACTTTCAGCAGCAGTAGATAGCGACTTGGGTACAATGACAAATATTTTTGGAAGTAAACATTATTTAAACTAGAAGTGCAGGGGGGTTACCTAGAGGTGTCTCAAGCAGAACAAGAGACCACTAGCACAGATAAACCAATATCAAATCATCCGAAAAACATCTCTGAAAAAGGTTATAGATGCGTATGTTTAAATGCAAGGAGCATAGTAAATAAGAAAAACGAATTAAACATTATGGTAGAAGATATTGACCCTCACATAATTGGTATAACTGAATCATGGGCCAACATAGATATAACAGATGCTGAATTAGGACTGACAGGATACGTAATGTTTAGGAAAGATCGAATAGGAAGAAGGGGCGGGGGAGTTATTTTATATGTTAAAGAATCTATTCAGGCTTATGAAATGAAACTAGAAAGGGAAGCAGATTGCGATGAAGCTGTTTGGTGCAAAATTGTTTCAGGAAATTCAAAATTAACTGTTGGATTAGTTTACCGAAGTCCAAACATAAACGAAGAGGACAACACAAAAATAAAAAACGCTATAAAGGAAGTTAGTAAAGGGAATGTATCATAATGGGAGATTTTAACCATGGACACATACAATGGAATTCTCTAGAGAGCACAGGGATTGAGGATCAACAATTTCTATGTTTAATCCAGGATAGCTTTCTTACTCAGCACGTACTAGAACCAACCAGGGAGAAAATGTATTAGATATAGTTTTGTCATCACAAAAAGAATTAGTGGACAATGTAAAAATATTTGAACCATTGGGTAATAGTGACCATAATCAAATACATTTTGACATCAATGTAAAATCAGAAAGTAAAAATAAGAAAACGTACAAGAGAAACTTCTACAAAGGTAACTACAAAGATATGAGAAAATACTTAGCACAGCTAGATTGGAATAACATGCTGATGAATAAGACTGCAATTGAATGCTGGAATATTCTAAAATATGAAATTGAGAGTATCATTGATAAATTTGTTCCTTCCGAAAACAAGGAAAACGGTGTAGAAAGAAACACGTGTCAAAAGAGGCAATTAGAAAAATAATGCTAAAACAAACTATGTGGAGGGTTTATAGGCGTACCAGAAAGGAAGAAGACTATGCAAAATACAAAGAGGCACTTAATGCAGCTACAACTGAAATCAGACAATCTAAAAGAAGCTATGAGCAAAAACTGGCATGTAACATAAAAACTGACAGCAAGAGTTTTTATGCATATGTCAGGAGTAAACAAAACGTACAAGACAAGGTTGGACCTCTAGAAGACAGTGCTGGAAATATAATATCACAGGGGTTTTTAATGGCGGAAGACCTAAATGGTTACTTCAGTTCAGTGTTTACAAAAGAAGATATTAGTTCATTACCAGTTGCTGATGCTAAATTTCAGGGGACTAAATCTGACTATTTAGGACCGTTAGTTGTAACTCCAGAATTGGTAGCTAGGAAAATAAAGGCAATGAAGGATAACAAATCACCGGGAGTGGATGGGATTCCTCCAAAATTACTAATGGAAACAGTAGATCAAATCAGTATACCACTTGCAAGAGTATTCAACTTGTCATTAAAAGAGGAGTTGTTCCGTTTGAATGGAAAGAAGCAAACATCATACCATTATTTAAAAAGGGTTCGAGAAATAAGTCAGAGAATTACAGACCAGTGAGTTTAACGTCAGTGATTTGTAAATTATTAGAAAGGTTAATTAAAGACCATATGGTGGACTTCCTCGTTAAGCATAAATTATTAAATTCATCTCAACATGGATTCCTTAAAGCGAGGTCATGCTTAACAAATGTGTTATGTTTTTGGAAGAAATCACTAAGTGGATAGACGAGGGATCGCCAGTAGATATTATCTACTTAGATTTTCAGAAAGCTTTTGACAAAGTGCCACATCAAAGATTGCTACTTAAATTAAAAGCCCATGGTATCGGGGATAGCATAACTGACTGGATAGAACAATGGCTGACTGACAGAAGACAACGAGTTGTAGTAGATGGCGAAGTTTCAAATTGGAAATCGGTTTTGAGTGGGGTACCTCAAGGATCAGTATTAGGACCTATATTATTCTTAATTTATATCAATGACTTGGACGACAGTATAACAAGTAACGTACTGAAATTTGCGGACGACACAAAACTGTTTAGAAAGGTTAATACTGATGGTGATAAACAACATTTACAAAACGATCTAGACAGATTAGTGAAATGGTCTGAGAAATGGCAGATGCTGTTCAATTTTGGGAAATGTAAATGCCTACATACAGGACATGGGAACTTGAATGTAAACTATAAAATGGGAGCTACTGTTCTTGGTACTACTGTAAAAGAAAAGGACTTAGGAGTTACAATAAGCGCTGATATGAAAGTTTCAGAGCAGTGTGGTATTGCAGCTTCAAAGGGTAATCAAATTCTTGGATTGATTAGAAGAAACATAACATACAAGGGAAAAAAGTTAATTATACCTCTTTATAAAGCAATAGTTAGACCTCATTTAGAATACTGTATACAAGCATGGAGACCATATCGTAAGAAGGATATAGATACGCTTGAACGCATACAAAGGAGAGCAACTAAAATGATTCCAGAACTTAGAGACCTTAGTTATGAAGAACGCCTGAAAGAATGTGGTTTAACAACTCTAGAGACAAGGAGGTTAAGAGGAGATCAGATCGAAGTTTTTAAGATATTGAATGGGTATGAAAATATTGATAGAAATATGTTTTTCTCACTCAAGAAGGATAGCAGAACTAGAGGACATGAGGTAAAATTAGTAAAGGATCAATGTAGATTGGACATCAGGAAGCACTCGTTCTCACAGAGGACAGTAAATGAATGGAACAAACTGTCTACAGATTGTGTAACTGCTAGCAGCGTGAATATGTTTAAAAACAAGGTTGACACATATATCAGAAGGGCGGGTTATAAGTAGGTGAACATTGTTGGACTCTCGATAAGCCAATGGCTTCCTTGTCCACTTGCCATCTGGGCCTTTGGCTTGGATGGCAAATCTTGTTAAATCTTGTTAAATATATTTTTTTCTCAGAAGTATAATCAAAATAAACGTACCTGAACAATAATAATATTTGTATTTACTCACCATAAAATCTGGGTCTAATGCCCTGTTAACTAGTGTGAACATATTGAAATGCATATAAAATTACATTTCAACATTACATACGAAAATGGACAAATAAAAGTGGATAATACTTTGTAAATAACAATACAATGTCATCATGTAAGAATAAGCTCAACACAGCCACAAGTCAGTACATAACAACGTGCACTTATGGGAATGCACATTGTTTTATTCAAATTAAGCAAATTTGCTAAAATGGTCTTGCACGTCTACGTCTCAATGTTGTTGTCACGTCACTATCCGAGGTAATCGCCGCAAACCGCAGTTTCCTCGGGTAGCGGTCTTGAAGATTCATCTTGCAAATCTTGGTCAGGAATAGTCACTTGAACAGGTGATTGTGCCTGTTGGAACGTCAAAATCACTACATGCTAACACGTGTAGCTTGCGCGAAGTAGCCCCTGAAGGCGATGGCAATGTTGGTTGGTCGGTGTGACGTAATTCTGACCAAACCAGTCAGACAAAATACGTTCGACTTACTCTGGTCGCGACTACTGTCGCTGAGTCCAATTAGGCCTAGGCTTTTTTGATGCGGTGAAATACGACAGTGGAAACGGAGGAGCGAATAATTGGCAAGTATTGCCTTAAAGATAACAGGCGTGATCACTTTTGTTAATTGAATTAGCTCAACTAAGTTAACATAATTTAATATGATATTTCAATTAAATGTCACCCAATGGCACTGACACCCAGTGGCATTTCCAGCAGGCCTGCAGTCACTAGTCTGAGACAGACAGGTTATATAATACCAATTACCAACTGGGTTGGGCACTGAGTAGTGGGCTAGTGGCCTAGTGGGCACTTGGCAGTGGCAGGTCATTCAGGTGGGCAATGTTTGGCGGGAAGACCTAGACAATAGAATGTCCACTGGTAGGGTCAAATGTTGATAAGTTGATTGATAATCGTGGCTTGATTGCCTCTGCAAATATTTCTAAAGTAAACATTTGGGGCTGGCTACTTCCAGCCAAGTAAACTTATGGGGCCATTAGATTCAATGCAAGGTCTCAATTTGCAACTATATAATACTAAAGAAATACTAAAAGCAGTATATAGGCCCAAGCCCGGCCCGGCCCGCGAAATTGTGTAGAGGCCCGGCCCGTCCCGGCCCGCGGGCCTGGCCGGGCTTGGACCCAAAGCCCGGCCCGCGCAGGGCACTAATATATATACATTATGCATGTATATATATATATATTTTTGTATGTATATATATATATATATATATATATATATATATATATATATATATATATATAATGTCAGTCTGTGGTGCATTGAACTTATTGACCTCAGCTCGACGCCCGATATTTCGACGACGACAGCTAGACGTGCCGATATATACACACACACGCACGCACGCACGCACGCACGCACGCACGCACGCACGCACGCACGCACGCACGCACGCACGCACGCACGCACGCACGCACGCACGCACGCACGCACGCACGCACGCACGCACGCACGCACGCACGCACGCACGCACGCACGCACGCACGCACGCACGCACGCACGCACGCACGCACGCACGCACGCACGCACGCACGCACGCACGCACGCACGCACGCACGCACGCACGCACGCACGCACGCACGCGCACGCACGCACGCACGCACGCACGCACGCACGCACGCACGCACGCACGCACGCACGCACGCACGCACGCACGCACGCACGCACGCACGCACGCACGCACGCACGCACGCACGCACGCACGCACGCACGCACGCACGCACGCACGCACGCACGCACGCACGCACGCACGCACGCACGCACGCACGCACGCACGCACGCACGCACGCACGCACGCACGCACGCACGCACGCACGCACACACGCACACACACACACACACACACACACACACACACACACACACACACACACACACACACACACACACACACACACACACACACACACACACACACACACACACACACACACACACATATATATCACGTAAGTGCGTCATAAAAGCAGTCAGCCTTTGTACATTCAACTACATCGCTAAATGACACTCGTGTTTCTTCTTCCAATCCTACTGCAAAGGTGCGTAGTGTCACATCGCTTGGTACATCACATGGCATGTGAACTGTGGCCGTATCCCATAACGAGTTATGGGATAGTTATGGATGCAGATAAAGCCAGACCGTTGTCCTGCCCAATCGAATTACCATTGACCAACGACGGCAACTATTTAACATAATAATAGCCCCTGAGGCGCGCAGAATGTGCGGTTCTTCATCGACAGTATCGTGAACACGTACGACGGTAGAGTATGGTACACACTGCAAGTGGCATCGATGCGCCTGTGAGCTCGGGTTTGGGTTTGATAGAAGTTTTCGCATTACTATTCATGTGAACGTATATTATAACAAACTGTGGATGGTGTGCTAATAGGATAAGTTTGCGATTTCATAAACAAATGTTAACGTTTCCTTCCAGTATTGCAATGTCGAGCATACTCGCGAAGCAGCGTTTGTGCGTCCGCAATCTCTGCCGGCAATCGATGTACCTGACCAAATATTAAGACAGGATCGTGGGTGTAGAAGTGGTTCTTCCGGCACGCTGAACGCACTACTACGGAGTTACGATGTTCCATTATAACTAGTGGATTATCCATAATGATTTTATTTGGCTGCTATGATTTCTATGGTCGTAACTCCTACAGCATAGCTTATTAGCTTCCCTTCTCTATAGGGGAGAGTTGCCGGGATTGGGACCCCTAATGATAAACTTGAATATAGACGCGAAAACAAATGGAATTGATGTAAGCAATATACTAACATAGTGTTTATATTTTATTTTCAACAACAAGTTATTAATTACAAGAAAATCATTGAAGAAGCAAAATGATTATAAAGGACTAAGCATAATTATGAACTGATACTCAAGTAACATATAGTGTTCATTATAATAATAATAGTTATCATTAATCAAATACAATATACTAATAAATACCAGTGTTCATCATCTTTTTAGTTCCATCCATCCTACACAATATCCCATGTCTTCTTCGACTGAACAGACAAAAAATTATATAGACCAAACTATGAATTAATACGTGAGTAAAATATAGTGTTCATTATAAACATTAAATTAATCAATAATCAAATTAAATGTTAACAAGGCCTAATATTCACAGTCTTCTGCCAATGGCTCCGGAATAGGCTAGCGGAAATGATCGACATCCTTTAGAGCCAATCACAACATGTTCTTGTCTCGCAATTGCACGCATTGGCACCATAGAGTCTTTCACCACGTCCATTACTCGTCGCATTATGCCTGCATATAGCGTTAGCTGCAATTCGTATTCTGCGGTGTCATCCTTCAGAGGCCATCGGAACCTGTTCTCCCCCACAATTTACATGCACTGCACCGCCACAGTTTCTTTCGGGACAGCCATTACTCTTCGCGTTATGCCTGGGTAGATTTTACCATCGTACGAAATGGTACACCATTGACCAGTTCTGCAACCTTTGGCGTCCTTTATGAGCTGCAATCGACTAGGCTTGGGTAGATCAGAACTGCTCTCGATTGAGTTGAAGTGGTCTTAGATGTACAGGGCTCTGGGTAGGTGTAGGCCTAGCTTTCTCTGGACCTTTGTTTAACAAGTTTCTTTTTTTCGGTGGGCAGGTTCATACATGTTCTCTCATCCACATCCTCAATGCATCATCGTAGTATTTCCCAAAAGGTCCGAAAAAAGCTACATCCAAAGGCTGAAATCGGTGAGTCGTGTATGGCGGAAGTGAGACCATGACCACTTCAGCTTCAACGAGACATCTCAGTTGAAGCCAAATTCTTTGTGTGGGTCACGTGGCTCTCGAGTATGAGCAAAACAGTCTCCTCCTTTGTTAGTTTAACACAATCTACGAAATGTCACAGCCATGTAACACACCCCTCATTGGATATTTAGCCTTTGCCCCCGGAGGTCCACCATTTGTCAGTTTTACTTTCATCCTCTTCCGTTTATATATGACCATTGGACATCCAGCCTTTGCCCCCGGAGGTCCACCATTTGTCAGTTTTACTTTCATCCTCTTCCGTTTATATATGACCATTGGACATCCAGCCTTTGCCCCCGGAGGTCCACCATTTGTCAGTTTTACTTTCATCCTCTTCCGTTTATATATGACCATTGGCACTACATTTATGTAAACCCTCATAAAATACCAAGTCTTTGGTAGTCTGAAACAATGTAAATTTATGTGAGCCCAAATGTGTTCTGTTACAATTAAGTTCCCTCGATTGGACCGCTTAGCAACTCCCTTTATTTGCATTATTTTAATTGCTCCCTTGTCTAATATTACTTTCTTGTAATCAATAAACTGTGTTGGAATAATTACACACATCTGTTGATGGCATACTCTTATGTGTGTTACTGGTCCAATTGTGGCAACTGCAGTGGTCCAATCGTGGAATTTGATATGTTAAAAATATTGCATTGTCATCACAAGCAACAATTGAGAATAACTGTTGAAAGGTTGCTTTGTACAGTTCGCACTGTCTCTGTTCACAACAAGAGAAATAACAAATATTTAATAATTGAATGCGCGTTTTTATTTCTACTGTGTTCGTCGTCTCATAGCAGTGGCATGATGAACGGGTAAATTAGACCACATTTTAGAAAAGTTTCTGTGCTGGTATTTTTGACATACCATACGTTTTCAAGCATACTTTGTGTCTTAAAATATTATCATGATGACTATCACAAAGTTCACAAAAGGTATGGTACTTACTCATTTCCCATATATATATATATATATATATATATATATATATATATATATATATATATATATATATGCATGCATACATACGTACGTACGTACGTGCGTGCGTGCGTGCGTGCGTGCGTGCATGTGTGTATATATTTATATATATATATATATATATATATATATATATATATATATATATATATATATATATACATATGGCCCAAAAACAACAGCATTCTCGGGACAAATTGATTCACATACATACATACACATATGAAGGTGCAGAACGGCCGATGGTGCGGCAACAAACGCTGTGACACCATAAGCTGTGCATAGGTTACGACAACATAAGTTGTGATAACAGAAGCTATGACAACATAAGTTACGACTACATAAGTTGTGACAAAAGGAGCTGTGACCACATAAGTTGTGACAACATAAATTGTGACAATATAAGCTGCGCATAGGTTACGACAACATAAGTTGTGATAACATAAGTTGTGACAACATAGGTTGTGACAATCGACGGTGTGATACTTGCTCTGACACTAAGACGGCTACTCAAGACAGCAACACATAATATCAGCCAAAGCCGTATTTATGCAAATTGACCAACATCTGGCATTGATATCGTCTCGGGCCAATGGGCACAGCTAATGTCGAGAGGCTTTGTCAAAGTGCCATTTGGTGCTGACGCTAATTCGGTTAGGGAGGTTGATTTGGACATAATCAGTGTCGATCACAAACAGCCAATCTGTATGGATGTAGTCGGATCTGACTGTATAAACACACCGCTGTATGCCTGTGCACACGTCGCGTTGTTCACATATTCTGTCGCTCAATCAGTGTTCTCATTCATAAATTAATTCATCCATTCGCACATTCTACCACTCACTGATCCAATCATCCATACACTCTCGGTTTGTTTCATTCATTCAATCATTAATTCACCACCAACTCACATAATATCTATATAATTAATTCATTCACTCAGCCACCCAAGCACTGACACGTTATTTCTCTCATTAATATTCACCCACCCACTCATATGGTATCTATATCAGTAATTCATTCACCCACCCGCTCAAGCCACCCACCCACTCACCCACCCACCCTATTGGGTGGTGGTGCCCTACTACAGAACGATTTGTTGTAAACTTGTATCGTACGCAGGGCAATACAAGTCCTGTGACCTGATAAGTCCGTGGGCCATATATGTCATGTGACCTAATATGGTGCGTGCAAGGCAATACAGGTCTTATGACGTAACGTATGACCTAACGTATTGTCCCGTGACCTGATATGTCCGTGGGGTGCGTTGGTTGTTTAACTGTTTTACGTGTTTGAATTAAGGCTCTCACAACAAAATACACCCAACTAGATATGTCAGCTTAGGGGCCATCCATATAGTACGTCACGCTATTTGTTGACGTTTTTGAGAGACCCCCACCCCTTGTAACCCTTCGTAACGCTGTAATGTACACTCCCTGTAATTACGTTCAGACCCCCACGATGCTGGTCTGTCGTTGAAATTATTTTGAAATATACCACAAAATGGCTTAACAATTCGAGCTATCCGTCGGATATTGACAGCTATGCCTATGATGTCAGCTTAGACTTAGCGTGGCTGTTTTATGTCAAACATACATACTAAGCGTAGAAATGCTACCAAATTACAAAAGCCAACGGGTAGAACCGGTGTCGGTGACGTTATGCACAGCTTCTACACGTCCTTCACGCTACCTCGAAGTGGCGTAGCTTAGTTACCGGGAAAAAAACGCTTGCCTTGTGACGTAAGTATACTCATTTGCGTAGATCTAAATAAATGAGTGCCCTGCGTGGGCCTAGAATTTGATCTCAAGCCCGGCCCGCAATTAGCAGTTAGAGTCCAGGCCCGGCCCAGGCCCGCAATAATGTTTCAAGCCCGGCCCGGCCCAGGCCCACAAACTAGAATTTAGGCCCAGGCCCGGTCCAGGCCCGACCCAGACTGTGAATGTTTGGCCCAGGCCCGGCCCGGCCCGGCCCGGCCCGCAAGATTCAGGCCCAGGCCCGGCCCATACCCGCGGGCCAAAGATGGGTAAGCCCGCGGCCCGCAAGCCCGCGGCTCGCTAAGTTTAGAGAAGATAAACCTATAATCTTATAACAAAGATGAGGATGAGTTCTAAAACTCCAGCACCACCAACTTCTTCAAACTTATGAATATCCTGAAGAAAAATAAAGAAAAACTTCTTAGTGTCATTAGTATTAAATATGATAACATTTGTTATATTTGGCTTTAATGTATTGGCCTATGGTTAGGGTAGGAGATTTGTTTATCTAACCCTGACTTAACCCATATGCAAGCCATAGCCCCAATTTATATTGTTAATTGAATTAGTTCAACTAAGTTAACATAATTTAATATGATATTTCAATTAAATGTCACCCACTGGCACTGACACCCAGTGGCATTTCCAGCAGGTCTGCAGTCACTAGCCTGAGACAGATCAGGTTCAGACATGTGTGAATTAGTACAAGTGTGAATGAATTAGGACTGGGGAGAAATACCAATTACCAACTGGGTGGGGAATTGGGTAGTGGACTAGTGGCCTAGTGGGCACTTGGCAGTGGGCAGGTCATTCAGGTGGGCAATGTTTGGAGGGAAGACCTAGACAATAGAATGTCCACTGGTAGGGTCAAAGGGTGATAAGTTGATGGTTAATCATGACTTGATTGCCTCTGCAAATATTTCTAAAGTAAACATTTGGGGCTGGCTACTTCCAGCTAAGTGAACTTATGGGGCCATTAGATTCCATGCAAGGTCTCAATTTGCAACTATATAATACTAAAGAAATAATTTTAAGCATTCATTAACCGGAATTACAATTTATAATCAGTTTTTATTAAAAAATAAAGTAATACTCGGTATTTTGTATGAATATTTTTATTATGTCCAGGCCCAGCCCAGGCCCGGCCCGGCCCGGCCCGCTCACACTAGGCCCAGGCCCGGCCCAAGCCCGATGCGGTTAAATTATTTTCAGGTCTTGCCCGCAGTATGTAGGCCCAGGCCCGGCCCGGCCCGGCCCGCGCAGGGCACTAAGATCTATATATTATATCGCTATGATCCATTGTTTATCATAGCATACAGCCATGCACGTGCCCACAAAAATGAAACACATTCGATAATACGTATTTATTAGATAGCTGGGTGAACTGGGGAAACCCGGTGTGAACGAAACTGAAAAGGTTTTAAAACAGCAATAAGATGTTTCCAAATTAGGTCATCCCTGCTTAGACGTTATAAACCAGTTTTAAAAAGATAAATTACAAAACAGCGAGCATATTAAGCAGGGTTATCCATCATTAGGAAAGTGGATAAAATTGTAAATAGAGGAGATGACATAACAGTATGCCTACCAGGGGCAAAAGTAGAGGATATAGCAGAGAAGGCAGGACAGGTCATGGGTGGTGGCACGGGAGGTGCTGTTCTCGTGCATGTGGGAACGAACAATGCAGATAAGGATGGAACGTCAGCCATCATTGGTAAGTACAGGAGGTTGATCAAGACACTCAAAGAGGCACGAGTTGGGCAGATCGTATTGTCGGGGATATTACCAATAATGGGAGGCAGGGGTGAGGAATATAGGAACTGTAGAAGGATGGCGATCAACACACAGGTACAGAAGGTATGTATGGAGGAGGGAGTAGGCTTCGTAGACATGTGGTTAAACTTTGTGGGAAGAGGTGACTTTTTCATGAGAGATGGACTTCATCTGACAGGGAAGGGCGCTGCAGTTCTTGCGTGTGAGTTTGTTAGAGTTGTCGACGAGGGCACAGGTACCATAGATTATTTAAACTAGATGCGCAGGGGGAACTGACAGAGAAAACTCAAAGGAGTACTACTACAAATACACATCCAAAGAAATGTTCACCAATAATTTCAGACAATGAACTTAAATGTGTATGCTTAAATGCCAGGAGCATAGTAAATAAAAAAAGTGAGTTAGACATTATGGTAGCAGATATTGATCCTCATGTTATAGGCATCACAGAATCATGGGCAAATGAAGATATAGTAGATGCTGAGTTAGCACTGACAGGCTATGTAATGTTTAGGAAGGATAGACGAGAAAGAAGGGAGGTGGAGTAATTTTGTATATTAAAGAATCTATCCAAGCATATGAAATTACTCTGAAAAGTGAAGCAGATAGTGTGGAAACAATTTGGTGTAACATAGTTACCAGGAACTCAACATTAACAATAGGAGTAGTTTATCGTAGTCCTAACATAGGAGAAGAGGAAGATGTAAAATTACAAAAGGCAATAAGGGAGGTGAGCAAGGGAGAATGTGTTATAATGGGTGATTTTAACCATGGCCATATACAATGGGAATCATTAGAGAGTGCTGGAGGGGACGACCATCAGTTTCTACTTCTAACACAGGATTGTTTCCTTACTCAACATGTCTTGGAACCAACCAGAGGTGGGAATGTGTTAGATTTAATTTTGTCTTCTCAAAATGAATTAGTTGACAATGTTAAAGTACACGAACCTTTGGGTTCAAGTGACCATAACCAAATCCATTTTAATATAAAAGTAAAAACAGGGAATACATATAAAAACAATGGAGGAGGAACTTCAACAAAGGCAGATATAAAGTGATGAGAACATATCTAGCAAATATAGATTGGAATACTTGCTGAAGAACAAGACAGCAACAGAATGCTGGACTTGTTTAAAATATGAGATTGAGGGCATTATTGAGAAATTTATTCCATTAAGAAAACAAGGGAAAAGATCCAGGAAAAACACCTGTCAAAAGAAGCTATTAGAAAAATTGCTCACAAACAGATGCTGTGGAAGGTCTATAAACACACTGGAAATGTAGAAGACTACACCAACTACAAAGAGGCACTTAACCTAGCTACTACTGAAATTAGAAAATCTAAAAGAACCTTTGAACAAAAATTGGCAGGTAATATAAAAATGACAGCAAGAGTTTCTATGCTTATGTAAGGAGTAAACAGAAAGTTCGAGATAAGGTCGACCACTGGAAAGCAACAGTGAAAACATAATTTCAGATGGGTTCCAAATGGCAGAGGTCCTGAATGAGTATTTCAGCTCAGTTTTTACCACAGAAGATATCAGCTCACTTCCAGTTCCATTAACTAAATTTGAGGGCAATACATCAGAATATTTAGGCAGTTATTTGTAACTCCTGAAATGATAGCAAAGAAAATTAAGAAGATGAAAGATAATAAATCACCTGGAGTTGATGGGATACCACCAAAACTGCTAAAGGAAATTGTTGATCAAATTAGTACACCACTTGCAAACTTATTTAACTTGTCACTAGAAGAAGGAATAGTTCCTTCAGAATGGAAAGAAGCAAACATTACGCCGCTCTTTAAGAAGGGATCGAGGAAGAAGCCAGAAAATTACAGACCAGTGAGTTTAACATCAGTTGTATGTAAATTACTTGAAACATTAATTAGAGACCACATGGTGGAATTCCTCATAAAACATAAATTAATAAATACATCTCAACATGGATTCCTAAAAGCAAGGTCATGTCTAACCAATCTCTTATGTTTTTTAGAAGAAATTACAAAGTGGGTAGATCACGGGTCACCAGTGGATGTTGTCTACTTAGATTTTCAGAAAGCTTTCGATAAAGTGCCACATCAAAGATTGTTACTTAAACTAAAAGCCCATGGTATAGGCAATGATGTAATCAACTGGATAGAAAAGTGGCTTACACACAGAAGACAGAGAGTAATAGTAGATGGTAAGATTTCAAACTGGAAATCTGTTTTGAGTGGGGTACCACAGGGATCAGTGTTAGGCCCTATACTGTTTTTAATATATATAAATGATTTGGAGGATGACATATCTAGCAAAGTACTCAAATTTGCAGATGACACAAAGGTATTCAGAAAGGTTACTAATGATACAGATAAACAAAGTTTACAGGATGATCTAGAAAAATTAGTTAAATGGTCAGAAAATGGCAAATGTTATTCAATTTTGGGAAGTGTAAATGTATACACATAGGACATGGAAATATGGACGAGGAATATAAAATGGGGATGCTGTACTAGGTAGAACCACACAAGAAAAGGATTTAGGAGTAACATTTAATGCTGACATGAAAGTTTCAGAGCAATGTGGGATTGCTGCTTCGAAAGGAAATCAAATTCTAGGCCTAATTAGGAGAACTATCACGTATAAGGAGAAACATCTAATTGTACCCTGTACAAAGCAATAGTTAGACCACATTTGGAATATTGTATTCAAGCATGGAGGCCATATCGTAAAAAGACATAGATAAGCTAGAAAGAATACAACGAAGAGCAACTAAGATGATTCCAGAATTAAGAGACCTTAGTTACGAAAGTCGCTTATTACAATGTGGTTTGACAACACTAGAGACCAGGAGACTAAGAGGAGACCAAATAGAAGTGTTTAAAATAGTGAACGGTTATGAGGATGTTGATAGGAATATGTTCTTCAAACTTAAAGAAGGCAGTAGAACCAGAGGACACAAAGCAGCATTAGTTAAGGAGCAGTGTAGGTTGGACATGAGAAAGTACTCATTCTCACAGAGGGTGATAAATGAATGGAACAAACTGCCAAACGATTGTGTTAATGCTAGTAGTGTGAATATGTTTAAAAATAGAATTGACAGATATCTGATAAGGGCGGGCTACACATAGATGTGAAAATTGTTGGACTCTCGATAAGCCAATGGCTTCCTTGTCCACTTGCCATCTGGAACTTGTTCGAGATGGCAATCTTGTTAAATCTTGTTAAAATATATAACAGGCTACATTATTTGTTTACTGCAGTGACTCGTGAGAAATGGAGTCAGGTTACACATTTACACCACTTGTGGGATATTTTACTTCCCCTGGCATAGACAACTTGCATTTATAACGGTCTGTTATCATCACAGTTACCACGGTTTTAGTGTCTCCCCCGAAAGACACAGGCAAGGGCGGCGAACGAAATTGCCCATGTTTCGATACAGCCTCAAGATTTAACAAGATTGTGTGTGTGCGTGCGTGCGTGCGTGCGTATGACTCATTAGTATAATTAAAGGGACAGTAAGCAGGCCACATTGGTTCGCAATGCTGTGCAAATCTAGTGTACATGATCTATGATTTATCAAGTGTCAAAATCGACCTATAATTAAATTGTGACTGGATTTCAGCTAATAATACGGGCAAGGCATTTTTTAGACTTCGCTGTCAAACAAACAATAATGACTTGACAAGCAGGAGTGTTCCATAATGTGTCTACATATACATTGTGCCGCAAGTTGATATCGAATTTGAAGCTTTCTCAAACAAAACTGTTATATATTGAATAACTAGTTGTTATGTAGTAGTATTACTAGATAGCATTTGTCATTTGGTGAAGTCCACACTTTATTTTATGTAAATCGAGACGAAAAGACAGACAACAACACGAAAGTCCATCCCACAGAAATCGGTTAGAGTCTTTGTCAAACAACTGTCACATACACAACATCCCTTCACACCAGTTAAAACTAACTAAACAACCTACTGTTGTACCAGGGATTATTATGCCCAGATGTACAGACAGCTTTACAGTGATAATCGCTCCGGAGCTTTGCGCTCTCGCTCGGATCTGCGAACTGCTGGCTGGGGAGCCGGCGAGTTGACGCTGCTACCACCAGGTATGGGAGCTGCGTCGTCGGACTCGTCGATCGTGTCGTTTCCACTTTCGCCATATTCGGGCGCTTGTTGAATCGGAGCTGGAGCTGGAGCCGCGATATCGGCTTCTACCGGGTAGTCAGTCGCGCCTGCATGTCGAAGACGCACGTGATTGCGATGGCGCCTCAACTGACGACCGTCGAGCGCCTGCGATGTTAACACGTCATTATGCAGCTCCCGCAGGACTGCGGGAATCCACTTTGGCGAGCTTTGCGTATGGTTTTTTACGTAAACCGCGTCGCCTGGGCTGAAATGACGCTTCTTCGACTTCTGATTGTAGTACTCGGTCATCTTTTCCTGCGATTTATGCACTTTTGCGCCGATGTTCGGGTGAACCACGTCCAGAAGCGTTCGTAGCTGTCGCCCCTTCAGTAACATACTCGGGGAACTTCTTGTCGTACCGTGAGGGGTTACTCGGTAGGTCAGCAAGTAACGAGCCAACCTTGTCTGCATCGACCCGTCTGTCATCTTTGTTAACCCTCGTTTCACGAGCTGCACTGCGCGTTCAGCGAGCCCGTTCGAGGAGGGGTGATAGGCAGGTGACGTGATGTGCTGAATGCCGTTTTGCCTCATGAACTGCGTGAACTCTGCGCTGGTGAAACATGTGCCGTTATCAGTGACGATAGTCTCCGGCAGACCATGCTCTGCGAATAACATCCGCAATGGTTCAATCGTCACTTCTGATGTCGATGAGCGCACGACCATCGCAGAGATCCATTTTGAGTACGCATCCACCGCCACGAGAATCATTCTGTTCTCTATGGGGCCTGCGTAGTCGAGATGCACCCGTTTCCACGGCTCTTGCGGAAACAGCCACGGTCGCAATGGAGCTCTGGTCGGTTGTCGCGCGTTTTCCTCACATTGAGCACACTCTTGCGAAAGCTGTTCCATCTGGAGGTCAATGCCTGGCCACCAAATGTACGAGCGCGCCAGCGCCTTCATTTTCACCACACCGCTGTGGCTACTGTGTAGTAGTTTCAGCATCGTCGCGCGTCCAGGCTCGGGCACTATGATACGTGCGCCCCGCATCACGCAGCCATCGTGGATGCTCAGTTCGTCACGCACCTTGTGGTATTGCGTTGTTGTGATGTCACTCTCTGGCCACCCTGTGAGCAGATAGCGGTGCACCCGAGATAGCACTGGATCGCGTTGAGTCCAAGTGCGTATGTGAGTGGACGTGACCGGCGAGTCGTTCAAATTCTCGATGAGCTGAACATACTCTGCTGGCGCAGGCGTCTTAGCGGAGTGTGGCGTATGCAGAGGTAGTCTCGAAAGCGCATCACAGTTGCCGTGCGCGTCACCACTGCGATGACGAATGATGTAGGCGTAGCCGGCCAACGTCAGGGCCCAACGCTGAAGTCGACCCGACGCTTGAGGAGGTATCGGTCGTTGCTCGTTGAACAAACCTATCAGCGGTCGGTGATCGGTGATGAGCACAAACTTCATACCATAGAGGTATTGGTGGAACTTTGTCACTCCGAAAACCAAACTCAGTCCTTCCTTGTCTAGTTGCGAGTAGTTGATTTCTGCGGGTGATAAGCTACTCGATGCGAACGCGATCGGCCGCTCCGAACCGTCCTCCATCTGATGCGACAAGACCGCGCCCACCCCGTACGGTGACGCGTCGCAAGCGAGAAGGAGCGGCTTGACGGGGTCGAAGTGTACAAGTAGCGAATCTGACTGCAGCAGCTGCTTTGCTGCCTCAAACGCACTAGCTTGCTCGTTCCCCCAGCACCACTTTGTCTCTTTTCTGAGTAGGACGTGCAGTGGGACTAGCGTTGTTGACAGGTTGCGCAGGAACCGCCCGTAGTAGTTGAGCAGACCGAGCCACGAACGCAATTCCTTCACGTTAGTTGGGCTAGGTGCATCACGAATGGCCCTGACCTTGTCGTCTGTTGGATGTAGGTCATCGCGATCGATCTTGTGCCCCAGGTACACGACTGACTGATTGAAGAACTCGCACTTATCATTGTTCAATTTCAGTCCTGCCTCGTCCAACCGTCTCAGGACCCAGCGAAGGTTCGCCACGTGTTCCTCTCGAGTTTTCCCGGTAACGAGAATGTCGTCCAAGAATATGCACACTCGTGGTATGTCAGCAAGCACACACTCAAGAGCTCTCTGGAATATGGATGGTGCCACCGAAATACCGTACGGCAAGCGGTTGTATCGAAAGAGTCCTTTGTGGGTGTTGATGGTGACGTACTCGCGGGACCCTTCATCCAATGGCAGTTGAAGGTAGGCATGCCTCAAGTCGAGTTTACTGAATGTCTCGCCTCCGGCCAGGCTGGCGTAAAGATCGTTCACCCTGGGTAGCGGATATTTGTCCTCCACTACACTTCTGTTGATCGTCACCTTGTAGTCTCCGCAGATCCTTATCTGCCCGTTCGCTTTGCAGACTGGAACGATCGGTGCCGCCCATTCCGAAAACTGGACCGGCTCGATTATCCCTTCATGCTGAAGTTTTCGTTTTCAACTTTCTCCTTCAGTGCGTAAGGAATGGGTCTGGCCTTGAAGAATCATGGTATAGCGCCGTTTTTAACATGGGTCTTCACCTGCACGTCCTTCAGTTTCCCCAGCCCCTCAGAGAACACGCCTGGCACTTCCGCCAAAAGTCCGACTGCACCGGGTCACGTTTGCAGACGTGCATGATTTCACCCCAGTCGAGCTTCAACTGCGACAGTAAGTTTCTCCCCAGAAGGTTTTTTCGAGTACCCGACACGACAATGATCGGAACGTGTGCCGACTGTTGCTTGTACTGTGTGACGACATCGATCTGTCCCAGCACCGGAACCGACTGACCGGTATAACTGGTCAAGTTCACATCAGTCGATTGTAGCTTAGGCGGGTGCGACCATAACTCGCGATATGTCGTCTCATTGATGATGGAGACCCCCGCTCCCGTGTCCACCAGCATTTTCACCGATTTACCGTCCATCTGTACGCCTACTTCGATAGGTTGATGTGACGTCGGCCCACTGGTGACGTGGTACAGGCTGTAGTCGCTGTACTCGTCTTCTCTCGTCAGTCTCGTGTGTAGTGCTCACGAGATGAGTTTCGCCGTTTTTCTTGCGGCACGCCTCCGCGATATGTCCTCTTTCTGACAAAAGTGACACGTTGCGTCCTTGAACCTGCACTGGTGCTGTGTGTGGTTTCCGTTGCAACGGTAACACCGTTTGCGAGTCGCATTGACGGCATTGTCGTTACGCTGGTGCTCCGGGAACTTCTTTTCCACCCTACTTTGATACTTGTGCACCACGTCCACCGGCACTGTATTGCTAGTGGAGTCGTGTTTATGGGGCTATCTGCTTAGCCTCGCTGTCCGCCACTTCGTCCGCCAGTGCCATCTGCATTGCTTGTTCGAACGACCTCTCTTCGCTCAGTAGTTTGCGTTGAGTGCTGCTACTTCTTATTCCGCACACTAGTTGATCTCGCAATGCCTCACTCAGAAATTCTCCGAAATTGCAAGTGGATGCTAGTCTCCGGAGTTCTGCAGCAAATGTAGCAATGGCCTCACCGTCTTTCTGGGTTCGTTGATGAAATTTGAACCTCTCAGCCACTATAAGACGACGTGGCGTCAGGTGACTTTTAAGTCTCGCAGTTATCTCATCGAACGACAGATCTACCGGTCTTTGCGGACTGACTAGGCTTTTCAGAAGTAGGTACGTTTCGGGGCCTACCAGAGTCAGTAGAGTGGCTACCTTCTTTTTCTCTGCGGCCAACTGCACAACTTCGTCGGCGCCGGCGATTCCCACCGCCGCAACATCGTTCGCGACCAAGTACATTTCGAGCCGCTCCAAATATGCTTCCAGGTCACTACTACCGTCGTACGGCTCAATTCGGCCAATGTTCGCCATTCTCGTCGCCAGTTGTTATATATTGAATAACTAGTTGTTATGTAGTAGTATTACTAGATAGCATTTGTCATTTGGTGAAGTCCACACTTTATTTTATGTAAATCGAGACGAAAAGACAGACAACAACACGAAAGTCCATCCCACAGAAATCGGTTAGAGTCTTTGTCAAACAACTGTCACATACACAAAAAAACAAATCCCTTTTTGGGGTGAGACCACTGTTGACGTTCCTGTTTATTGTTTCACAAGAATGTATATATAGGGTAGTGCCCTGCGCGGGCCGGGCTTTTGGTCCAAGCCCGGCCCGGCCCGGCCCGCAGTCCGCGGGCCGGGCCGGGCCGGGCCGGGCCTGGGCCTACATACTGCGGGCCCGGGCCGGGCCTGGGCTGAAAACAATTTAAACACATCGGGCTTGGGCCGGGCCTGGGCCTAGTGTGAGCGGGCCGGGCCGGGCCGGGCCGGGCCTGGGCTGTGCGTGGACATAATAAAAATATTCATACAAAACACTGATTATTACTTTATTTTTTTTAAACTGATTATAAATTGTAATTCCGTTTAATGAATGCTTAAAATTATTTCTTTAGTATTATATAGTTGCAAATTGAGACCTTGCATGGAATCTAATGACCCCATAAGTTCACTTGGCTGGAAGTAGCCAGCCCCAAATGTTTACTTTAGAAATATTTGCAGAGGCAATCAAGCCATGATTAACAATCAACTTATCACCCTTTGACCATACCAGTGGACATTCTATTGTCTGGGTCTTCCCTCCAAACATTGCCCACCGGAAAGACCTGCCCACTGCCAAGTGCAAACTAGGTCACTAGCCCACTACCCAGTACCCAACCCAGTTGGTAATTGGTATTTCTCCCCAGTCCTAATTCATTCACACTTGTACTAATTCACACATGTCTGAACCTGTCTGTCTCAGGCTAGTGACTGCAGGCCTGCTGGAAATGCCACTGGGTGTCAGTGCCAGTGGGTGACATTTAATTGAAATATATTAAATTATGTTAACTTAGTTGAGCTAATTCAATTAACACTATAAATTGGGATTATGGCTTGCATATGGGTTAAGTCAGGGTAAGATAAACAAATCTCCTACCCTAACCATAAGCCAATACATTAAAGCCAAATATAACAAATGTTCTCATATTTAATAGTAATGACACTAAGAAGTTTTTCTTTATTTTTCTTCAGGATATTTGTAAGTTTGAAGAAGTTGGTGGTGCTGAATTTTTAGAACTCATCCAGCACACTATGGAGCTTTTTTATTTAATAAAACAATAAGTACGTTTTACAGTTTATTTGTTTTTCGTCTTTGTTGTAAGATTATAGGTTTATCTTCTCTAAACTTAGCGGGCCGCGGGCTTGCGGGCCGCGGGTTTACCCATCTTTGGCCCGCGGGTATGGGCCGGGCTTGGGCCTGAAACTTGCGGGCCGGGCCATGCCTGGGCCAAACATTCACGGTCTGGGTCGGGCCTGGGCCTAAATTCTAGTTTGCGGGCCTGGGCCGGGCCGGGCCGGGCTTGAAAAATTATTGCGGGCCTGGACTCTAACTGATAATTGCGGGCCGGGCTTGGGATCAAATTCTTGGCCCGCGCAGGGCACTAATATAGGGAGTATTAAATTGCGATGTGATTTTAAAAAATTCATATGATGTGAAATAAATGCAATTAAGCAGGCATATTCACAGGTTTGTTTGTAGAAGCTAATGGCTGTGAAATGGTGCATTTTTTGAGAGTTTAACAGGCGGAGGGATTTATGGGAATTTTTCTGCTATGGGCCACGTGGGCGCATGAATACATGGCTATTTTTGTCAACATTTATGAGCATCGCACGTCGGGGCGTTTTAGGGCTGGAGGTATGTGACTTTGAAAAAAATTGGTCAGCATGTCAATGAGATGATGGCAATTGCTGTGAAAAAATTCAGAATGTTTGATGGTCATGTTTTGTCATAATCAGACAAAACGTTAACATGGCCACCATCTACAGTGGTCTGACTCCTGAAGCCACCAACTTATAGACCAGTTCATGTTGTACGAATGACAGCTCAGGCATTGACCAGTTGACTTACAGAGCACTTTTTAAAAGAACACATTGTGAAAGTGGATTTACAGGTCAGACAATGATTTCATAATCTGCTGAGGATACTGCTCACAACAGAGCACTTTTTTCAATGACATGTTGTGAATTTGTGAAAGTGAATCTAACAATAATAATTATTCAAATAATTACGCATGCATTTGATTGCGCATTTGGTTGTGCATTTGACAAATCAAATGTTGGTGGGTCGCATTCAAATGCAAATGTTTAAGGTACGCATTCAAATGCAAATGCATTTACAATTTCATGGAAGCATTTGAATGCTTATTCAAATGCTCAACATTCAAATGCATTTGCATTTGTTAACAAGCCTGCAACAGACAAAACTAAAGTGTTCAACATAACCTGCCAAGCCCTTGCTGCTGGGACGCTGTCATGGGCACTGCGCAGTCACTGGCAGTGGCATCTTGAGTCCTAGACACGGCTGTAATGTACGATGCTCTACATTTGTATGACACATGTAGAGCCAATTAAACAACATATTCGCTGACAGTATGAGCCCAAACAACACGGACACTTTATTACTGACAAAACATAACAACAAAGTGTAAAATTGTCTTGCTTAGAAGTCATAGACTGAATGGTAGCACCACTGATGTTAACTAAATGGAGGTCAAGACACCATCTCCTCGATTTACTAATAAATAAATATATATATATATATCTATATATATATATATATATATATATATATATATATATATATATATATATATATATATCTACATATACATTCATGCATATATATATATATATGGAGGTCAAGACACTATCTCCTCGATTTACTAATAAATAAATATATATATATATATATATATATATATATATATATATATATATATATATATATATATATCTACATATACATTCATGCATATATATATATATTATTGAATAGCTACTCACTAGCATATTATGTATAGCGTTTTACAATAACCATTTCCCAGATTTCCTAACATTATCATGCACAGCGTAAGTGATATTTATAACTAGAGCAACATTACTGTGGAAATTTTAAATTGGCTGCAGTGATATTTACCATTATAATTATGTACTTGCTAGATGTATGTTGTTAATATTCAGTATTTCTGACCACTTTTTCACTGACATGTACGTTAAATCCTGTTCAATATAGCAGAACACAACTTAGTGTGGATATAGACAGCTATCATTCTTAAAAAAACATGCATTTTGAGTAACACACCAATTGTCACAGTTTGGGTGACTGATATATATATATATATATATAATTTAGTAAGCTCTAGATTTAAATACAGGCTGCATATATATAATATATATATATATACGTAAATATATATATATATATATATATATATATACACAGCCTGTATTTACATATAGAACTTACTAAGTAGCATTACAATAGCAATGACACTGACATCTAGAACTCACGATGCCCAATTTTACCCTACCATAACAAAGTCACATTTAGATACCATTTACATCTTGCAAATCTGCAGTAGTTTATAAATGATGTCATCAAGTTTGTTCGCCCAAATGAGAACAAGGCAAGAGCGGACATTGCACTAGCAGAAAACATTATTGTCAACCCTGAGAGTCAGTCAGTGGATCTAACATTACTTTGATCAGTTAATATATACATAATAATTGTATATGTTACAATATATAGTGTTACTTTTGTAACACACAACATTGCTACGGGGGAGGATGAAAGATGGAGAGAGGGGGTGGTCGATAGAAAACTTTGGAAAAAAAGAACAGAAAGAGTGGCTTGACAATACTTTACCTGACCTTCACCGCTGTAGAGCAGGGAAGAAGGAGGAACTGCATAGCATTGCTACATAAAAGTACTTTTATAATTTCAACATATTTTCCTGTTACTTTCTTACTGCTACTTAGCATTACTTTTTTCTTAAAGACGCATTGTGTTTGAGTTACACAGCAAATGTGGATGAAGAAGAAATCTAAAGATACATCAAGGTTTGCATCAACTAACTTATTCACTTCATATTCTGCGACTTTAAGATTGCAAAAGATATTTTCCAAATTGACCGATGCCCTACCAACATCACATATTATGGAGGATCACAGATCAACCAATCACTTTCTATGATCTGCTAAAATTACTTAAAAAGATGATCTTTGATAACTACCATCTAATATATCTACTTTAACAACCATTTTAAACACATTTTGACCATACACAAAAACAACATTTAATCAAATACACATCATGATTTCAGATAAAATATTCTTGTATTAATATGCAGGAACAACGAAAACCAAGAACCACAATTGTGATGATATTCATAAGACTGGTGATTTTAATATATTAATCTACTTGGTTTTCAGTCAATTATACCTTTTTTCTTTGTAATGTTTCGCTAACTTTCCAATGTTTTTATTAGACTGACTGCTGCTAGATGTTTAGTATAGTATAGTGAGGTATAGTAGTCACTGTATTCAAATACCACCTCTTGTACATCTACAATTTCCTGCGAAGCCAACCAGCCCAAGAAAACAGCTGTGGGGCTAGCACCTCAAACACCACTTCCTGAGGAGCCAACCAGCCCAAGACCACAGCTGTGGGGCTAGCACCTCAAACACCACTTCCTGAGGAGCCAACCAGCTCGAGACCACAGCTGTGGGGCTAGCACCTCAAACACCACTTCCTGAGGAGCCAACCAGCCCGAGACAACAGCTGTGGCGCTAGCACCTCAAACACCACTTCCTGAGGAGCCAACCAGCCCGAGACAACAGCTGTGGGGCTAGCACCTCAAACACCACTTCCTGAGGAGCCAACCAGCCCAAGACAACAGCTGTGGCGCTAGCACCTCAAACACCACTTCCTGAGGAGCCAAACCAGCCCGAGGCAACAGCTGTGGCGCTAGCACCTCAAACACCACTTCCTGAGGAGCCAACCAGCCCGAGACAACAGCTGTGGCGCTAGCACCTCAAACACCACTTCCTGAGGAGTCAACCAGCCCGAGACAACAGCTGTGGGGCTAGCACCTCAAACACCACTTCCTGAGGAGCCAAACCAGCCCGAGACAACACCTGTGGCGCTAGCACGTCAAACACCACTTCCTGAGGAGCCACCAAGCCCGAGACAACAGCTGTGGCGCTAGCACCTCAAACACCACTTCCTGAGGAGCCACCAAGCCCGAGACAACAGCTGTGGCGCTAGCACCTCAAACACCACTTCCTGAGGAGCCAACCAGCCCAAGACAACAGCTGTGGCGCTAGCACCTCAAACACCACTTCCTGAGGAGCCAAACCAGCCCAAGACAACAGCTGTGGCGCTAGCACCTCAAACACCACTTCCTGAGGAGCCAAACCAGCCCAAGACAACAGCTGTGGGGCTAGCACATCAAACACAACTTCCTGAGGAGCCAACCAGCCCAAGACAACTGCTGTGGCGCTAGCACGTCAAACACAACTTCAACTTCAGACGTGATATGCCCAGTCAGTGCAACCACAAGGTTGTCAACAAATTAATAAAAAAAAAACATATTTTCCACATGCGCCCATGTATATCTCTTTCCTCGATTATTTTGTTTGGCTTGTCTCTTTTCAGATTAATTTCGTGAAAAAATTAATATCGACTATACCATGCCAGCTCATTTGTAATTTTTTTTTATTTAGCTCGGTTTTGAAATCATTTATTACATTATTTTTTACTGCGTCTGTTAACAATTTGACAAAACAAATGACAAAAGTGTTCCGGCTCTAAATACTATAAATGAGTATAACAAAGACGTTCACACCTTTGCAAGTTACCTGATCTAACAATCAAAAGTAAATTGTTGTTTTTACTTAGTAGTAAATAAAATTCGGGTCGTGTAGAGGATTCCACACTGGGGCTAGAAGCTGTCTCTGACTTATGTACTGCCCTGTAACATTTCCAAATAAAGGTTTTAAAGCAGTTTTGAACTCATTCACACTATTTGTTTCAACTGCAGCTTGTGGCAGACTGTTCCATTCCTTCACAACTTGTTGACTGAAGAAGGTTTTCCTGGCCTCCAGTCTGGATTGCTGTTGAACCAGTTTCATACGGTGTCCTCTGGTTCCCTGTGCATGTTTATCAAATTCAAACAGTTCAGTAGCTTCTATACCTTCCAGGCCGTTAATGATTTTATACATTTCCAGATCACCTCTCAAATGCCTCATCTCCAGGGATACGTAGCTGGGGTTCATATGTCGTCCAGTTGATATCGGGGATATGTGGTAGTTCGTGAGGCTGTTTATCGATTTGTTGACAACCTTGTTTATGCATAGCAGTCTATGAATCTGGCAAGACAGATGTTAAAATGGACACGGACATACCTATTATTCTCATTATGTACACTATTTTTATTTGAGAAAGCGTCAGAGGCTACGTGTTGAGTTAGTCGCCAGGGTCAGCTGTGTTGTGAAGAGGTGTCGCTGTGTAATGTGTACTGCACAAGTTCACTCAACATCTGTGCGAGCTGGAAGGCATCCGTCTTCTCTCCCAGTGCTTGGCCTGAGACAAACATGTCATATTGTGTCATCTTGTGTCATGCTTGTTGTATTATGTCATACATGTCACACTGTGTCATACATGTCATATCGTGTCATGTCATCTAGTGTCATACATATCATATTCTGTCATATATGTCACTTTGTGCCATACATGTCATAATTGTCATCCACATCATATTGTGTCATACGCATCATCTTGTAATATTGTGTCATGCATGTCATCTTGTGCCACGCATATCACATTGTATCATATGCATTATCTTTTGTCATACACATTATCTTGTGTCATACACATCATATTGTGTCATACATGTCACATTGTGTATAATTAATCAATGTAATTAATTAGAGTAATAGGTAATTCACTTAATGCTTAGCGCCGACAATATCGTGAAGTATGTTATATTATAAAGGCACAGGTGTGGCCAAGTCTTTTCTTGAAAGCCTAACATTTGTGATCTAGAGGAAAAGAAAAAGGCACTTATAAGTAACACAGTATTAGAGACGGCCACACTCACCGTCCCAATGCCAGCGACACAGTATGTCAGTCAAGGAAGCACAGTCTGTGTTATGATCGCATGCTCGGCGCAACAACTTGTTCAGTGTGTCTGTGTCATCAGTGGTGCCATCTGGCGGGAGCAGGAAGTACCATGCACAGCAAACAGCACACTCTAGCGGCGTAACATGTCTCGCAATACAAACATTGTCTGGTCCTTCCTGACTTCACATTTAAATCTCCTTTTTTTGAATATAGAACACTGGTTGTCTTTTATAAATTGATTCACTTAGACATTAAATTTGGCACTTACTGGAATTTTCTAAGGCAAATTCAGTTTTGCTACGCAGACTTCTGATCCAGTTTTACTTCACAAGTCAGTTTTATAAGCAGATCAGATCTCAAAATACAGTAAATGTTCTTATATAGCGCAGTATTCTGTCCTTTACACTTCACCCCCTGGCAGACCTGTTCATCCCAAGGCCATTTCAACTTCTCATGGAAGAATTCAGCCACACTGAAATTAGTGCGCGAAGACTATTCGTTCACATATCCACCACTATCTGTATTGCCAGGTACTCATTTATACAGCTGAGTGAACTGTGGCAACGTGGGGTGATCAAACGTGCCAAAGGTTCTATATTGCACTTGCTGCATGTGAAGGAGATGGGCTGAGAAGATGCAGGATTTGCAGACATCTGTTTTCTGTGGTCCCTCTTCTCAGCCAACTTTGGCTTGTTTTTCTTCTCTTATGATGCCCTTCTGAACAGTCAGCCTCCAATGACCTCCATCATCGGTGGCTGTCTTCCAGCTGTTTGCATTGATGCCTGCCATCTTTATGTCATGCTTGTAGGTGTCTTTGTAGCCAAGATATGGACAGCCAGTAGAGAGCGGCCCGGTGACAAGTTCACCATATGTACAATATTTCTGTGTGTATGACTGTCAACCATCCGATGAATGTGGCCATCACAGACGTTGCTGGCTTAACAGCGTGTTTATGCAGTATGTGACACTGAAAACTGTATGACAATCTGTGGCATAAATGACTGTATCTAGACGATGTGACTGTCTCGCTGACTAACCTGATGTTTTGAGTATGCAGTGGGCTATGACGTCTCGGAGGGTTTTAATTGCCATGCTGGTCGAGGTTTGCTTCAAGGGGGGTTCACTCTCTGGATTATCCTGGGAGTCACGTCTAAAATGTGGGACACCCAATGTACTGCTCAGGCTGTTCACAGGCCAAATCAGTGCGTGCGTGCGTGAGTGCGTGCGCGCGCGTGTGCTTGCATGTGACGTGAGTGTGTGTATCATAAAGGAATGAATAAGTGTTTATTTTGTAATATCTGTGAGTGAGTGAGTGAGTGAGTGAGTGAGTGAGTGAGTGAGTGAGTGAGTGAGTGAGTGAATGAACTTGTGGTGTGTGCTGAGGTCTATGTTTGTGTGGTGTGTCTGTGTGTGTGGTATGCATGCATGAATGCATTTATTACATATAAAGTTGATAAAAAAGAAATATAAATTATGCGAATTATGTACACATTAAAGCATAAGTAATTAATAAATTAACTGGTCTCACATCAAAATACTGTTAATGTTGCACCTGACACATTGGGTGTATTTTAATTGTTCATTTTGCTGGCAAAATAATTATTAAAAACCTTCAGTGCGACATACCACTGTGTGTTGGCCAACTTAAGGAGAAAGGCATTTGAGAAACTCAGTCAGATGACCACAGAACAAACACACCTCAAACTCACAAAACAATCACTTAAAGACATGCTGAGCACACAAGTAGTGACATTCAAGCACACAAGTAGTGACATTCAAGCTTCACTGATGTATGCAACACCAGTCTCTTCACACTACTGCTAACTAGGATGCCTTAAAGACAGCGAGCAGAAGCCTGGAACACACAGAAATATTGCCTGAAGTTCCTTTCAGAGGCCCCCCATCAGGCTATTTGTTTCAAGCTACTGCAAATATGCTTAGTCAGGCTTACATGAGCATTTAATTGCCCAGTTGGTCATGTGATATCATGTGATATCATGGTATAAGAATTGGCCGTGTAAACATCATCACGAGACCAGTTAGGGAGGAAAATTTGTGGCTGCGATTATGTCGAATTGGGGCGGATTCCAATTTGGCCAACAGCAACGATTTTGAAACAGTGGCCAATCAGCATGTTCCACCGTTTCACCAAAGCTCAATATGGGATTGGCATGAGTCAAGATATAGGTGGCAGTGTCTAGAGTCGCTCATGTAAACTTGCTGTTGTCAATGAGAATACTTACTATACTTTAAAAACTAACTTGTTGCAACAATACACTTGGAGGTAAGTCAGGTAATGCTGAGATGCTTTAAATAAAACATAAGGAGTGTCATTTATAACTATCATCTATATTCTAAAGCTGTTTATTGTTGGACTGGCGTGTTTTTATCAAACCAGATCACGTGCAGTTTAATACACCTCAAACTACAGGAACAGAGGCATGCTTGGACTTTACCTGGATTGCATTCGTTTGCGCATGATTGGGTTGTTGACTTCTGCGATGGGTTTGAGAGTCACCCGATTGTCTGGCATTCTCATACTGGTGAGTGTCTCCGAGTACGCCTGTTGTACCTCAGCCAGGCTGTTCTAAAGTTACAACAACAACAGTTCTCATAGTGGTGAGTGTCTCAGAGTAGGCCTGTTGTACCTCAGCCAGGCTGTTCTAAAGTTACAACAACAACAGTTCTCATAGTGGTGAGTGTCTCCGAGTAGGCCTGTTGTACCTCAGCCAGGCTGTTCTAAAGTTACAACAACAACAGTTCTCATAGTGGTGAGTGTCTCCGAGTAGGCCTGTTGTACCTCAGCCAGGCTGTTCTAAAGTTACAACAACAACAGTTCTCATAGTGGTGAGTGTCTCCGAGTAGGCCTGTTGTACCTCAGCCAGGCTGTTCTAAAGTTACAACAACAACAGTTCTCATAGTGGTGAGTGTCTCCGAGTAGGCCTGTTGTACCTCAGCCAGGCTGTTCTAAAGTTACAACAACAACAGTTCTCATAGTGGTGAGTGTCTCAGAGTAGGCCTGTTGAAACGCAACAGTTAATGCCAACTAAATGCTTCCCAAGAACAAGATAAGTATAATTTTGTAGAGGTTACACATATCATACAAGATATTAAAACTCCTTCCTCTATTCATTTAGTCCATCATGATTTAGGTTAATTGATTCTGAGTAATATGTGCAGTCTTTTTAATAAAACAATAAAGAGTCCATACTTGTTTAAATCATTGATATAATCGACACTGATCGTTAGATCGGGCAACTTATGAAAGTGTCAATAGTCTCGTCATAAGAACAGGACCACATTTGCCCCTTTTCGCCCAAATTTTTACAGGATCCAGTAAACAGTTATTTAATAGTCTGTCCAATGATTTCATCAAAACTAAGCAACACATTTGCCCAAAAGAGCTAGCACGATGTAATGGATACTCGATAGGCTCGATGTTTTTCAGGAAATGTTTCTAAAATGAGTGAACAAGTTTAATTGATGAAGGATGTTTAGGTCAGGTAAATACATTCTGCTATTTCCACCACGGTATCTATGCTGCATACAATAATGTTGCTAAGAATAATAATTGGATTAATTACAATTGTGTGTTTGTGCCTGTACATGCATGTGTATGCGTGTATGCATGCATGATTGTGTTCGTGTGTATGCTTTCATATACACACAATTCCTGCTATGCGTAAAATGTACGTTCTTACACAGCTCGGTATCCAGTCCATAGGTCCGCTCAAAACACTTTACACTTCACCCAATGGCAGACCTGTTCATTCTAACTCCATTTGGATGTCTTCGGGAAGCATTCAGCCATGTTGCAATTACTGCACTACAGTTGCTGTGCGAAAGGTATGACGTTATTACCACTGTGCTACTGTGCGTGCGTGATTGCGTGCGTGTGTGTGTGTGCACGTGTGTATGTGCGTGTGTGTGTGCGTGTGTGTGCGTGTGTGTATGTGCGTGCATAAGTGTACCTTGTCCATCATGATGGCAGGAGAGAGTAGTTGAGTGTTTGGTGCCTCCCGCAGCCAGGGGTGGTCAAGAACCTGAAGGATGGTTAGTCTCGCCTCCGGGTCAACTAGTAGTAGTCTACAATAGCCGAGACACATGACATGACAAATCTGACCAACAATAATCTTTACACAATGATTCTCATGTAATGATCTTCCAACTAGGATCTTCCTACAAGGATCCTCTTAGATGTGTCCTTTCACAAGGATCCTCACACAAAGATCCTCACACAATGATCCTCCTGAAAGGATCCACCCACAAGGATCCTTCCACAATCATACATTTTATGTTTTCAACCAAACCTCACCAAAGAACACTGAACCATTTGTCTTCCAAGACCATCCACCAATACTCCAAGACCATCCACCAATACTCCAAGACCACCCACCTTGCGACAAGATCCTTGGCAGAATCAGATATGTGCGCCCAGTCTTCGTCAACAAACTCGTAGTTTCCCGCCATTATCTTCTTCTTCATGCCTCGACTGATCACCTTCGTGGGCGTGTCCGAGTAGAAGGGTGGATAGCCGGTCAACATGATGTAGATGAGCACACCCAGACTCCACATGTCACAGCTCTGGGGGGTAACAACAACGCAGAAGGGTGGAAAGACAGTAAACATGGTGTAGACTCAATTCACTGTCTCCATTCCCTGACTGCCTATTAGCAACTCACTGTCTCCATTCCCTGACTGCCTATTAGCAACTCACTCTCTCCATTCCCTGACTGCCTATTAGCAACTCACTGTCTCCATTCCCTGACTGCCTATTAGCAATTCACTGTCTCCATTCCCTGACTGCCTATTAGCAACTCACTGTCTCCATTCCCTGACTGCCTATTAGCAACTCACTGTCTCCATTCCCTGACTGCCTATTAGCAACTCACTGTCTCCATTCCCTGACTGCCTATTAGTGGTGCAACAATACATCAAACTTTTGATACGATGCAATAGTCAAAATGACAATGCAATACTATCAATAGTAAATTAAACTATGAATAGTTATTGTGGATAGTACACTGAACTATCGATAGTAACAATAGTTTGCAAGACAATTCATCGTGACTACTTATATCATTGTAATGACATAAATAAACCTGTTTTTTACAATTCTATTGGTTAATTTTATTTATTCATCGACCCAGCATCAACAATCGTCGATTAGAACAGCAACATTTTTAATCAATTTCCTGCAAGGCTACGTGATACCGCCACCCATCAATTATGGTTTTGGACTGTATCCCTGGCGATTCACGATTGTCTTACAATAGTTATGCAGCTATCGTGATACTACTGCAATAGCAAATCTAGCCACGATAGTCACCAGTACTGCCTATACTGAGTGGCTTCCCTAAGTCGCTTCCCTGAGACACTCTCCTTGCTCTCTATCCTGATATTTATATACATGTAATCACATACTGTAACTAGACAGCTCATATTTCAGTAGTACAAGCTGTCATTTGTTAGAATGTTTTAGTGCTAGAAATCTAATTCAGACATGTATTGTTTTGTATAATATTTCAATATTTTGGTAAGTCCGTGTGTGACCTTGCTAAATATTACTGAAAACATGAACAAGACAAAACATATAGAACCATTTTTCAAACTAAATTGTTTGTTTAACTTGGTAAAGAAGCCACATTTATATCCACTTTGTAAACACTAAACTCATTCCATCGTCCATTAATAGCAATTACTAATTGACTAGTGTATAGCATTGTTCAAATATGGCTTCATCAAGTTGATGTTATCGTCATCAAGCTACCGCCTGTATTGGCCAACTTGGTACTGGGTGAGTTGTGATATCGATAATGTGTAACTGTCAAGTAATAAGAATGCTATGAAAAGTTTGTATCCAAATAGCCTTGGTATTGGCCTTTGGGCAGCTGTATACCAATATAGCTACCTCAGGCCAATACCTAGGCAATACAAATATGAACAATTCATATTGTATAACTACTGACTCAAGAACAACTTGTCTAGTTATATATTGGCATTCAATTACATAAATATGTGTTAGTGATCTAGAGTATCATTGCTAAGAATTGTTTTGGAATGGCATCTGTTCACAAATGTTGTACACAGCATCAGTGTACACATACATTGTACCACTACATGAGTGTACATGCCATCAGTGTACACTGGACCCCTACCTTGTCATATGTGTATGGCTGTCCTTTCGGGAGAATGCAGTATCTCTCTCTAGCTTGTCTCTGTTGTGCTTCCAGGACCTGGACAAATAACACAATACATGTGCACAATGACATTCGGACAATGTTGTACAATACATGTACACAATGACATTCGGACAATGTTGTACAATACATGTACACAATGACATTTGGACAATGTTGTACAATACATGTACACAATGACATTCGGACAATGTTGTACAATACATGTACACAATGACATTCGGACAATGTTGTACAATACATGTGCACAATGACATTTGGACAATGTTGTACAATACATGTACACAATGACATTCGGACAATGTTGTACAATACATGTACACAATGACATTTGGACAATGTTGTACAATACATGTACACAATGACATTCGGACAATGTTGTACAATACATGTACACAATGACATTTGGACAATGTTGTACAATACATATCCACAATGACATTTGGACAATGTTGTACAATACATGTACACAATGACATTCGGACAATGTTGTACAATACATGTGCACAATGACATTTGGACAATGTTGTACAATACATGTACACAATGACATTCGGACAATGTTGTACAATACATGTACACAATGACATTTGGACAATGTTGTACAATACATGTACACAATGACATTCGGACAATGTTGTACAATACATGTACACAATGACATTTGGACAATGTTGTACAATACATGTCCACAATGACATTTGGACAATGTTGTACAATACATGTACACAATGACATTTGGACAATGTTGTACAATACATGTCCACAATGACTTTTGGACAATGTTGTACAATGGATGTATACAGTGATATTTGGACAATTTTGTACAATGGATGTAGACAATGACATTCGGACAATATTGTACAATGTATGTACACAATGACATTCGGACAATGTTGTACAATACATGTCCACAATGACATTTGGACAATGTTGTACAATGGATGTACACTATGATATTTGGACAATGTTGTACAATGGATGTACAATGACATTTGGAAAAGCACAGCTAGATTGGAATAACATGCTGATGAATAAGACTGCAATTGAATGTTGGAATATTCTAAAATATGAAATTGAGAGTATCATTGATAAATTTGCTCCCTTCCGAAAACAAGGAAAACGGTGTAGAAAGAAACACTTGTCAAAAGAGGCAATTAGAAAAATAATGCTAAAACAAACTATGTGGAGGGTTTATAGGCGTACCAGAAAGGAAGAAGACTATGCAAAATACAAAGAGGCACTTAATGCAGCTACAACTGAAATCAGACAATCTAAAAGAAGCTATGAGCAAAAACTGGCATGTAACATAAAAACTGACAGCAAGAGTTTTTATGCATATGTCAGGAGTAAACAAAATGTACAAGACAAGGTTGGACCTCTAGAAGACAGTGCTGGAAATATAATATCACAGGGGTTTTTAATGGCGGAAGACCTAAATGGTTACTTCAGTTCAGTGTTTACAAAAGAAGATATTAGTTCATTACCAGTTGCTGATGCTAAATTTCAGGGGGCTAAATCTGACTATTTAGGACCGTTAGTTGTAACTCCAGACTTGGTAGCTAGGAAAATAAAGGCAATGAAGGATAACAAATCACCGGGAGTGGATGGGATTCCTCCAAAATTACTAATGGAAACAGTAGATCAAATCAGTATACCACTTGCAAGAGCATTCAACTTGTCATTAAAAGAGGGAGTTGTTCCGTTTGAATGGAAAGAAGCAAACATCATACCATTATTTAAAATGGGTTCGAGAAATAAGTCAGAGAATTACAGACCAGTGAGTTTAACGTCAGTGATTTGTAAATTATTAGAAAGGTTAATTAAAGACCATATGGTGGACTTCCTCGTTAAGCATAAATTATTAAATTCATCTCAACATGGATTCCTTAAAGCGAGGTCATGCTTAACAAATATGTTATGTTTTTTGGAAGAAATCACTAAGTGGATAGACGTGGGATCGCCAGTAGATATTATCTACTTAGATTTTCAGAAAGCTTTTGACAAAGTGCCACATCAAAGATTGCTACTTAAATTAAAAGCCCATGGTATCGGGGATAGCATAACTGACTGGATAGAACAATGGCTAACTGACAGAAGACAACGAGTTGTAGTAGATGGCGAAGTTTCAAAGTGGAAATCGGTTTTGAGTGGGGTACCTCAAGGATCAGTATTAGGACCTATATTATTCTTAATTTATATCAATGACTTGGATGAGAGTATAACAAGTAACGTACTGAAATTTGCGGACGACACAAAACTGTTTAGAAAGGTTAATACTAATGGTGATAAACAACATTTACAAAACGATCTAGACAGATTAGAGAAATGGTCTGAGAAATGGCAGATGCTGTTCAATTTTGGGAAATGTAAATGCCTACATACAGGACATGGGAACTTGAATGTAAACTATAAAATGGGAGCTACTGTTCTTGGTACTACTGTAAAAGAAAAGGACTTAGGAGTTACAATAAGCGCTGATATGAAAGTTTCAGAGCAGTGTGGTATTGCAGCTTCAAAGGGTAATCAAATTCTTGGATTGATTAGAAGAAACATAACATACAAGGGAAAAAAGTTAATTATACCTCTTTATAAAGCAATAGTTAGACCTCATTTAGAATACTGTATACAAGCATGGAGACCATATCGTAAGAAGGATATAGATACGCTTGAACGCATACAAAGGAGAGCAACTAAAATGATTCCAGAACTTAGAGACCTTAGCTATGAAGAACGCCTGAAAGAATGTGGTTTAACAACTCTAGAGACAAGTAGGTTAAGAGGAGATCAGATTGAAGTTTTTAAGATATTGAATGGGTATGAAAATATTGATAGAAATATGTTTTTCTCACTCAAGAAGGATAGCAGAACTAGAGGACATGAGGTAAAATTAGTAAAGGATCAATGTAGATTGGACATCAGGAAGCACTTGTTCTCACAGAGGACAATAAATGAATGGAACAAACTGTCTACAGATTGTGTAACTGCTAGCAGTGTGAATATGTTTAAAAACAAGGTTGACACATATATCAGGAGGGCGGGTTATAAGTAGGTGAACATTGTTGGACTCTCGATAAGCCAATGGCTTCCTTGTCCACATCTTGTTAAAATGTTGTACAATGGATGTACACAATGACATTCGGATAATGTTGTCACTCATGTAATTTATTGTTCAACTATGATGCAATCCATGTGCACGAGCTGCCTAGTTGCATAAGTCCACCACTATTACCCAGTAATCAATGCAGTCACATTTAATATTAGATAAAACTTATATATATCCTGCATAGCTTTAAATAATATGGATAACACATTATGCAAAACCTTTATAACACAGTTTAGTTGTTTTGATAACACAGTGTGCCAGGCTTGTGTTATCTGTATTTATTGAATAAATAAAACTTATATATCCTGCATAGCTTTAAATAATATGGATAACACATTATGCAAAACCTTTACAACACAGTTTAGTTGTTTTGATAACACAGTGTGCCAGGCTTGTGTTATCTGTATTTATTGAATAAATAAAAACAATACCAACTAAATAACTATATTTTCAAACAGAAATAAGTAATCACACGAATGACAACACTACTGCTGTGTGATTCTTCAGAGAACATTATCATTACCTGAGGGGCAACGTAGTAAGGTGTGAAATGAGGGGTCATAAGTGTGCCATCGTCCACTTTGGCAAAGCCAAAATCTGAGAGTTTCACGACAGCATCCTGGAAAAAAATCTCCTGACAATTAGAAACTTATTTACAATTAGAAACTTATATACACGTTGAGTTCTACCTACTTAAGGCCAGGTAGTTCAGTGTTTGACATCCATATATGTATAACGCACAGATGTTATAGATGTCAACCCCAGGAGGGTTCTTAGGCTTGAGAAATATCTCCAGTCAGGGTCCAGGAAAACCCGAAGTTCTGCAGCCCATTGACCTCAGTGAATGACAAGAGCATTTGGAGACATGTGACAAAACCTTTTATTCCAAAAGTAAAGAAAAGCTCATCTTCAACATGTGCTTACATTGTCTTCCAACAGGAAATCTCAGTGTTTGAGGCTGAGCTGTTCACCAATCGCCGACTGTGTTTCATGCATTATTTGGTCAAAGGTGGATATTACCGGTAAAATTAACTGAGGCCTTCGATTGCGACACATACAAATACATGTCTCAATTTTGTGCAAAATATATGAAATTTTGTCTCATGATATTCATTGCTGAAGATCATGAAAATATGCGTGAGATTTCTGACTTTTGCCGTGAGACCATGACACTGAATGCAAAACTGTAACTCTCACGGCTTCTGTGTACGAGACAGGCTGTACAAGTTGCACTTGTTTCACCAGGGAATGCTTCTCATAAGGATCATCATGGACAATCTCTTGTTTTCAAGGATGCATGTCTTTAATGGGTTTGGCTGGTCACTGTACCAAGAACAGAACACTGTTTCCAGTTGATGAAGTCCTGGATGTCTAGTGATTTTTTATATTTATTTTGTCCACATGGTGGCAGCACTAGGACTTACTTTATGCGTGTTGTTCCTATTTAACGTGTGATGTAAAAATTTGTATAATGGTGTAATTACCATTTTGATTATTACAATGTCAATTACATGAGAGATAGTGTTGTGACTATCCAGATTCACTGCTGAAAATTGTTTTGAAATTTGAATGATTCAAGTTGAAACGCATATTTACATATTACATGTGAACGGGAATGCAATGTTCATGTGATCATGTTGTTCATGTGAACATGTTGTTCTTATTTCAGTTATTTATTACTCACAATTGTTCCTACAGTATGGAAATATATTTGTTTTGTTAACTGTTTTTTTTTTGTAATGACCATAGCTACACATCCACTCTGGGTGCCACCTGTAAAATTACAATAAAACTATAACCCCATCTGCCAGTCTGCGGTGGTCTGCCTATTCGGCTGCCTCTGGTGAACGCCAAGTTCAACATTCGTAAACAGATAACGGTCTAATTATATCTTTTAAATTATCGTCCACTAAAACACATTTGAATAATTAAAGTTAATAATGCATAACATATGTTTATAATAACACCAATATTATTGTATACATGTTTATTTTATATTAATTTGTTTACATGTACTTAAATAAATAGCATGATATTATTGATGTAATAATGTCAAAACACATTTGAATAGATATAGTTAATAATGCATAACACAAGTTTATAATAACAACAATCAGACTTTGTAGCTTTAACAACTAGTAAATGAAACATTTCTTTAAAGTAAACAACTATTTCTTTGTTACCTGTTGAAGTATGGTCACACTTACTTCAGTGTTGTCTTTGAGGAGCAGATTCTCTGGCTTGATGTCCCGGTGTGCTATGTTGAGTGAATGACATCTGTAAATGGCAAGGGCAATCTGAAAAACATCAATAAAGTTAACAAACATCCATTAAAGTACAGCATATCTGCCAGGTACACTTTACTCGCACAAAGCACAATTTAAATGTTAAATGCTAAATAAAACTGCTCGTATTTTTTTGTATTCATTTAACGAATAATTGCACCTATGTAGTTAGTATCAACTACGACATGCTAGCTTGTTTGCATAATTGTTTTTATAAAGAAAATGTGTAAATTTATTTGGACCAGGTCTGGTAAAAATCAGCAAAAAAGGGCAAATGTTGTTCTGCCTCGATATATACAGGGTACTCTAAAAAAATGCTATTTACAGTTTTATAAGTTACCTGATATAAAGATTAATATAATTGTTTATGATGTTAACAAAAGTACTATTTCATTAAATTGTCTGTACATATTACTTAAAATATTAACACCCCACAAATCTAAAAAAGTTATTTATGTAATTAATAAAAATAAAAAAATAATAATAACACATTGTTCTATAGCATAACGAACAGTGATGGGTTAAACATTTGTTTCTACACACCATGCCCGTAGCTGATAACATACACGCCTGCTTTTCAATGATTCTTGGGGTATTTCAACTTACATAGTGACTCTAAAAGCCCAATGTATATATGTGCACTGTGCAAAAATTATGAAATCCGCTGGACTTAAACATCCAATGTGCCAAATTTATTGTTATTTTTCATATCTTGTATAAATGGAATTTGCTTAGCATTATGAATCACTGGATGGAAATGTTGAATATGCTAAAGCATAGCAAAAACAAAGAAATATTATATTATTATTTTGTTTACATATTATTGTATATATTTCTATTTTTTAATAAGTTGTTTACATGTACTCAATTAAAATTAATAGTATGATATTATTGATGTAATATCGTAAAAAATAGGAAAGCATTTTATAAACTTACGCTTTCTCCATTTCCAAAAGAAATTGTGAATGAATTTGTATACAAACAGTATTGGAATATGCTCAACCGATATAATCAATAAACGAAGAATTATTGTTATTTTGTCTACATAATATTATTATTGTAAACAAGTTCTATATTAAATAGTATGACATTGTTTTATTATTGTCACAAATAGGGAAATTACTAAACTTCTGCTTACTTAATTTTCACAAGAAATTGTGTTTGAATTTGTAATAAAGCAGACAGTATTGGAATACATGTATGTGCCACAATGGAGAAATAAAAATTATTGTATTTTATCATATTGTACATCGTTTGATAGGAAAAACTACTGCAGACTTAATCTTACTTCCATTTATCATAGTCATTAATCTCAGCTCACAAACCTGTTTTGTGTATTTGGCAGCAAGTTGCTCTGTGAAGTGCTTCTGCTGACTTATGCGCTCAAATAATTCTCCTCCATCCATCAACTCCATGACAACCAGCAGGCGCGACCTGCAGAGGTGATACAAAGGTCATTTATTAATGTTCTGGGCTTGCATGGAAGGCATCAGCAGGCTATGTCTGGTTTCTAGGGAACCCTCATAAATAGTCAGGTGGGAGTTTATGTAACGAACCAGACAGTTGGCATTTGCCTCAGTCTGCCCTAGTTCACCTACACTAGTGCTGTCTCGTGGTTTACAATGAATCGCGTCTGTAGACATTGTAAAACGATGTCATCTTTGCAACCAGCGAAACAGTTTCAAGCCATTACTGACCCAGAATTTGAAGTTGCATTTGAATTTAAACACATAAATCATACATCAGGCGTCAACATTAACACTGGCCCGCTGGCCTTTATAAGGCCATTGGGCCAGTTTGGGCCACACTTTTTTATATGTTGCTGGCCCAGCGGGCCACCACCATTTCAAATAATTTCTGCTACTATGTTTTGTTCGACAAGTGGTCGGACTTCCTCTTTGACGATGACGTGATATAAGCATTCCATGGCTGCAATTTCGACATAAACAGCTGATACGCATTGCCCATGCCGATCACAAATGACAGTATAAACATTACGTCTTGAACATGCTGGCTACGGCACAATCGGCAGTGCCATATGATTTCCATCGCTGCTGTTATCTATGTTTTATTTCCAAGAAAAATCCAGGCCAGTAACTTTTGTGGGGGGCCAGTAACTTGTCGAATTTACTGGCCTGCCAGGTCAATGGATACAAAAGCTCAATGTCAAGGCCTGTACACGTATGAATGAAATGTGACATACAATGGAAATTAATTATCTCATCTTAAGACAGTAACACAGTTACAGTGATACATTTTATGTGGAGCCAAAAACAAGGTGACATCATCCTAAGTTGAAATTGTCCTAGGGTTACATCGTCCGAATGTGACATCATCCCTAAGAGGCATCATGGTGACATCCCTAGGACACATCATCCTTAGGTAACATCAACCCTAGGTGACATCATTCTAAGGTGACACCATCCCTAGGTGACATCATAACTAGGTGACATCATCCTAAGGTACTAACAAAGCATTTACTAACCTGGGTTCTGGTTCCTTTGGGAACTGCACCTCATTTGCATAGATGTCTCGGATGGAGACAATGTTAGGATGACTGCTACATCTGACCTGTAGGCGGAGCTCCTGGCGCGCCCGCTGACGGTCAATCAGACATTTCAGGGCATATCTCTGCCCAGTCTTCTTGTCTTTGCAGGGCCTGAGACATGTTATTACTTCATGCAAACAACAGTGACATGATGCTGCTTGGCCTGAGTGTAGACATGTTATTACTTCATGCAAACAACAGTGACATGATGCTGCTTGGCCTGAGTGTAGACATGTTATTACTTCGTGCAAACAACAGTGACATGATGCTGCTTGGCCTGAGTGTAGACATGTTATTACGTCGTGCAAACAACAGTGACATGATGCTGCTTGGCCTGAGTGTAGACATGTTATTACTTCATGCAAACAACAGTGACATGATGCTGCTTGGCCTGAGTGTAGACATGTTATTACTTCATGCAAACAACAGTGACATGATGCTGCTTGGCCTGAGTGTAGACATGTTATTACTTCGTGCAAACAACAGTGACATGATGCTGCTTGGCCTGAGTGTAGACATGTTATTACTTCGTGCAAACAACAGTGACATGATGCTGCTTGGCCTGAGTGTAGACATGTTATTACGTCGTGCAAACAACAGTGACATGATGCTGTTTGGCCTGAGTGTAGACATGTTATTACTTCATGCAAACAACAGTGACATGATGCTGCTTGGCCTGAGTGTAGACATGTTATTACTTCATGCAAACAACAGTGACATGATGCTGCTTGGCCTGAGTGTAGACATGTTATTACTTCATGCAAACAACAGTGACATGATGCTGCTTGGCCTGAGCGTAGACATGTTATTACTTCATGCAAACAACAGTGACATGATGCTGCTTGGCCTGAGCGTAGACATGTTATTACTTCATGCAAACAACAGTGACATGATGCTGCTTGGCCTGAGTGTAGACATGTTATTACTTCATGCAAACAACAGTGACATGATGCTGCTTGGCCTGAGTGTAGACATGTTATTACTTCATGCAAACAACAGTGACATGATGCTGTTTGGCAATTCACCTTCAGCAGGCAACTAAATATACTAGTGAAAATGCCATCCTCCAGACAAAATAACTTGGTAGTTCGTAAGTGTTTATTACCAAATTTCAGCATACACAACATTATCACATAAATATCCATCTACGCCTTGGTACTTGGCACTACCAGTCAATATCTTTATGGCTTTTTGAAATTGCAACGTAACACTGGCAGCAATAATAACATCTAGTGGTGCCTTGCCCGTGTGTAATGTAACTTTGGACAATCGAAGAAAAGATGCGTTCACGTTGTCAACAATTGTATGCAACTGTTTGTGTAGCATCGCGGACTCTTGTACGTAATAACTACAAAGGGTAATTAGATTGTTTGTAGAAAGGATAATAGCAGGGTGAATAAAAAAAAATTACACTGAAATGACCCGATCGTGGTGTCGTAGATGAACTTCTGAAAGTTTGGTGCCCGAGATGCAAAGCATCTAGGGGTAGCATAATATATAAATATACACTTGCTCAATTATAATAAGTTACACGCATGCACGCATACTTGTTCATACACATCCTGACATTTCACCAACAGACATTTCGCCATTCAGTGAGGGGACATTCTGCCAAACAAAATTTTTTTATACATGTTTATTTAATTATAAACAACTCCTAATGATCTGATTTACTTTATTAGCATTATGCTGAAACAAATGCTATTAATAATTAATTACTAATTTGTGTGGGTCTAAAATTTACAAAATATTTGATCACAAAAGTCCACGAATCGAAAAACGTCATAACTTTGTTTTTTTTTTACTAAGACTAATGATTCAAATATGGAATATTATTATGTTAAAATACATTCTCTTACAAATGTTTATTATTTGTCACATTTTCATTCCTGCCACCCAAGGTTTGACTGAATGGGGTCTTGTAGGTAATCAAGAATTGCTTCAAGTAATCCCTTTAGTATCTCCTATTAATAACAAATAGACTTCAATTAATGATTTGTCTAAGATACATTATGCATTGTATATAATTATAAACTAAATGTGAAACCACACCCATGCATACCTACATGCAATTGCATTAAATTCACCAATTATGAAGAAATTAATTAAAAATAACTAATTATATTTTAACAGCAAAAATACAGATAACAATTAATATCAATGTTTGAAAGAAAATAATTGGTTGGCGAAAAGTGTCCCCACTAGTTACAAAAAGTTCTTCACCATGACAAAATGTATGTTTGCAAAATATTCATAAAACACATGTACATTGTCTGGTGTATCCACCAGGGGTTGATGTATACAGAAACTGACATGACATATTGTGGCAAGAATGTTTGCAAAATATTCATAATAAAACACATGTACATTGTCTGGAGTATCCACCAGGGGTTGATGTAAACAGAAACTGACATATTGTGGCAAGAATGTGATTAAATTATTTATTATGGCAGCTAATTAAATGTTCCTCCTCACTTCCATTTTTTGGCTAGTCTCATTTCAAATTCATGTTGTGAAAGATCAAACCTTCCTAACGTCCACTGCAACATGCTAGCTCGTTTGTGCAACTTTTGTATGTCGTTTTTGTGAAATCATCAAATTACTTAATGTTTGGTCAAATATTAATTGGAAGTGAAAATGGAAATGTAGAAAACTCACAAATTTCAACCGTGGCAAAATGTTATAACTTTGTCATGTGTTCAGTGAGACGATGGAAGTCACGCCCATGATCGGCACTGACCCGCAAAGTGTTCACCATTTTGGATATCCACTATTTTGAGCCTTACCAGATTTAACAGCTAAAGTCAATTCCTTCGATGATTTAAAAAAAAGTCGACTGCGGATGTTACTTAAAGTTTTCACATACCACATATTTGGACAACAGTGAACAATATTTGCAATACTCTAAATCAATTGAGGATGGAGTTTTAACAGTTAAGAAATCATAAAATTACAGCACCCCACACCCACCTGGCAGGGCCACTGTTCCCACACCCACCTGACAGGGCCACTGATCCCACACCCACCTGACAGGGCCATTGATCCCACACACACCTGACATGGCCACTGATCCCACACCCACCTGATGGGGACCACTGATCCCATACCCACCTGATGGGGCCACTGATCCCACACCAACCTGACAGGGCCACTGATCCCACACCCACCTGACAGGGCCACTGATCCCACACCCACCTGACAGGGCCATGGATCCCACAACCACCTGACAGGGCCACTGATTCCACACCCACCTGACAAGGCCACTGATCCCACACCCACCTGACAGGGCCACTGATCCCACACCCATCTGACAGGGCCACTGATCCCACACCCACCTGACAGGGCCACTGATTCCACACCCACCTGACAGGGCCACTGATTCCACACCCACCTGACAGGGCCACTGATCCCACAACCACCTGACAGGGCCACTGATTCCATACCCACCTGACAGGGCCACTGATTCCAAACCTACCTGACAGGGCCACTGATCCCATACCAACCTGACAGGGCCACTAATTCCACACCCACCTGACAGGGCCACTGATTCCACACCCCAACTTCTGACTCCAGGTGACGTCATAGTCGTCCAGAATGGAATGTACCTGTGACAGAACACAACAGTTGTAATAAAAAACCCAGGGACATAACACCACTATAGATCATTTTAAAAAAATTTGCATGTCATCTCAGGATTGGCTCCAAGGGTGACCGAATCCTGTCTTTCAGTCTTCAAGTTCACACTGCTCAAAAGTAATACTCCTATTAATAACAAATAGACTTCAATTAATGATTTGTCTAAGATACAGTGACACAGTGTATGACATATCATCTCCCAAGGTAGGATGGCGTAAACAATTGTCTGCATACAAAGACTTTGTGCAGGGCATGGTTAAAAAGGGGCTTGGAGAATGATTTGGTGACTGAGAGCGGCTTTCTGGAAAGCTACATGGTAGTTGCCAGGACTGCTTGCTGCCTGAGCACATTCCACATTGCAAAAAACTGGATGTAGAACAAGTGTTGGTAGATAAGGCAGCTAGACGGCTGGTTATGTTCATAGCTAGAACTCTTCGCAGCTTCCAGTGTGGGCATCCTTGCTGTGACAATAATGATAGGCAAACCATTAAATTGTCACGGTCAATGTCGGTACAATGTCTTAACTTTAAGATTTGTCACATTGTCTTTGTGGCACAGCAACATTTTTAAAGCGAAATGAAAGTCATGGTTTTGGGGCTATGCACCTAAAACAGATAAAAACAACTAACCACGTGCAACTAAAATTAAGAATATCATGCCAGTGGTTAACTTGCAATCAGGTATGGGGTCAAATACATTGAAATGTATTTAAATACAAACTCTCTTGAGGGATTCAAATACAAATATGAAATGCAAAAGTATTTCAATATAAATACAAAAACATTGGGAGGTATTTCAAATACTTTTCAAAATACTTTTTACAATACAGCTGTTCCATTGGGGTATGGGAGGAGCTAGATTACAGAACAGGGTCAGGGTCCACAGGTGTGACTGGATGGTGTGGACTGGTATGCTAGATGGTCAATCCAGTACTGTAGTAGTAATAGCAATGTGGCCACTCAGGATTCAGGGAAACTGGACATGCGTAAGGGTGACTACTCTGGCTAGAAGTTCTTGGCACTGTCCCTTACAAAACTAACCTAGACATTTTATGCATAAATGATGATGCCATCTGGCTTGGCAAGAACCTACCCTCCCCTCAACCCACAGACAGAAAATATGTCTTATCAGCTCACACAAGCATTGACACAATAGCAAGCAGTAAGCAGCTAGAAGGGTTGGTTATCTGGGGCATGGAGACCATGATCAAAAGACTGACAGGCCAGTGCAACAGAGTCCTGATGTTGCTAATTGCAATTATGTGCCCTAATATTAGCCAATGTACATTAGACTGTGGAAATAATGACTTGACTTGTAGTAATATAGAACTTATTAGATAGCAAACTTGATTTTTCAGACAAGATTTTTAAAATCAAATTTGATTTTGCAAATAACATCATGATTTTTAGTAGCATTTGTAGTAGCCTAGAAGTTAATAGAAGGCAAACTTCACTCTGTAACAGTGTGGATTCACCCGTATATTGTGTGGTGACATGCAGGCTGATGAATGTAGGACAGAAAGTAACAGGAAAAAAGTAACAGGTTATTTACATTATGATTACAATATCTACATTGTAAGTATACTTTCACATGACAATGGTGTGTGTTAGGAAAAGTCATTATAATCAAACTTGCCATATATTGATACCCATGCCCTAAGTATTTGGAATAGTTTTTTTAAGTATTTAAAAATTCCAAATACTTTAGGGAAGTATTTAAATACAAATACTTTCGTTTCATTAATGTCAAATACGAATACAAAAAAGTATTTAAATACTTTCAAATACAAATGTATTTGACCCCATATCTGCTCACAATGTGTTCTGCAATTGGGAGATTTCGCTCATTTTTCTGGTAGACTGAGGACTGACACATTAACCAGTGCGACCAAAAAGTGCATGCATAGTTCTATGAAATCGGAGTAACCAAGACTACAAGTGACGTATCAAGGGAAGTTGGCATACACAGAACCAAAGCAGTGTCAAACAAATGTGTTATCTTGCCAGAAAGAGGCCCATTTTAATAAACAAAGGCCAACATATGTTACATAAGTTGAGTCTGGTTGCAATTAGCATGGCCATATCATATTGGCAAGTGTAGGAATAGGTGTATACAAATATATTTTTATTTGGTGAGCGAATATTGCCAGAAAACGACACTTGTCGCATTGGGTTATCTACCCACGTTTTCCTAGTAAACCACTGGCATGATATTCTTAATTGTAGTTACAAATGGTTTACTGTTACTGTTACTGATCCTGTAACCTGCCTGGGTCATAGAGGCGCTGCTCCAATGAATGTTGCACTAGTTGGCTCCAGTCTTGGCAGTTGTGTGCTAGTGTTTTAGAGAGTCCGCTTGATCTTGTCACATGCCCATACCATCTCAGCTTCCTTTTATTCACTGTGGTCAAAAGGTCTTCACAGTGACCCACGTGTTGAAAGATGGTTTTGCCGATTTCTTCATTGGTCATATGGTCAGTGCAGGAGATGCCGAGGACTCTTCGGAAGCATCTCATTTTCACAGCAGAAATCTTCCTTTGTAGTTCCGCTGTGAGGGTCCATGATTCACCTGTTACAGGAAGGTGGAAAGGACTGGTGCATGTCCGAGCTTCAATTTGGACTTCAGCGCGTGATGTTTGTGCAGACCTTGCAAGGATTTCGGTTTTGAATCAATCGTCACTGGTGATGGCCCTGAAGTATTTAAACTGTTTCACTGTTTCCAGTTCTTGTCCATTTGCAATTACGCGTAATCTAATTGTATCACTGCTGTTTGTCATTCCTCTTCCTCTCCAGCCAATCCGTTGATTTCATCAGCGAACCAAAGGTTGGTGATGATGCGTCCTCCAATGTTAACTGTGCCGGTGTGGTCTTCAAGTGCATCTGTCATTATTCGTTCCAGGAATATGTTGAACAGTGTAGGTGGCAAGAGGCATCCTTGATGGACTCCGACTGATGTGTGGAACCATTCATATTCACGAATATGCATGGAATAATTCCTGCTGGTGTTGTAAGTATTTCTCACACAGAACACGGAGATTGAATATTTGTTCTGTGGTGCTTCTTCCACTGCAAAAACTAGCCTGTTCTTCAGCGATGATCTCTTCCGCCTGCGGTTTCAATCTGTTCAAGATGACTTTCAGCATCACTTTGCTTGCATGGCTAATGAGACTGACGATTCAGTTCTGACATTGTTGTAGGTTTCCTTTCTTGGGAAGAGTAATTATCAGTGATTGAGTCCGTGTTGTTGGTCACTCTCCAGTCTGTCAGTCCATGTTGTTGGTCACTCTCCAGTCTGTCAGTCCATGTTGTTGGTCACTCTCCAGTCTGCCAGATTTCGTTGCAGATGTTGATGAGGATGTCTATCATCGCTTCTCTTCCCTTCTTTAACAGCTCCGCTGGGATGTTGTCGTTTCCTGCAGCTTTTCCATTCTTCAATGATCTTACGGCTGTCTCAATTTCTTTGCACAGAATTGGAAAGTCGTCTTCGTTTGATGAATCTTGTCTGGCTAGGACACTGGGGTCTCCTTTGGTCTGGAAGTTGTATAGTTCTGTTGATGACGTCTTGTATAGTTCTGTTGATGACATCTTTTTCTTCAGTGAGGCATTTCTTTTCTTTGTCTTGAATGGTGTTGACTTTCACCTGCCTTTGCTTTGTCAGTTCTTTCACGACTTGGTAAGCTCTCTTGCTGTTGTTATTGGTGATGTAGTCTTCAATTTCCATGCACTGTTCTTCTATCAGTCTTCTTTGGCCTTTTTCATTCAAGTCTCTTCTAGTGTTACATATTTCAAGAATTTCTTCTGTGACCCAGGGTTTGGACTTTCAGCGGTGCTTTCCTAGGATGTCACTTGCTATTTCTATCATCACTGCATTAAAGTTGGTGGTCATCACTTCTAGGTTTTCTTCAAGCGTGATCTGTGGTGCAAACTTCCCGCCAATTGCTGCTTAAATTGGAATGATTCCAAGATAGAAGGGTCCATCAGTTTGTCCAAGTTAAACTTGAGTCTGGTGTTCTTGGGCTTGTTGGTCTTCTTTAGCCATACTCTAAAGTTCATCATCACAAGGTTGTGATCACTTCCTATGTCCGCTCTTGTGAACGTCCTTGTTTTGGCTCTGTTGATCCCAGATCGGAACCCAGTCCTTAGTACTGCTCAAAGCGCTTTACACTTCACCCACTGGCAGACCTGTTCATTCCATCTTGACTTCTCTGGGAAACATTCAGCCATGCTGCAGTTACTGCATGAAGAATATTTGTTCACATATCCACCTATGTCTATAGCCAGGTACTCATTTGTACAGCTGAGTGAACTGCGGCAATGTGGGGTGAACGAAATTGTCAAAAACAAAGATTCGAAAGGGCAGTAAGAAGATTCGAACCCGTGACTGAGCCTCACACGACTAATCTTTGATTGTACAATTCTTCAACCTTTTGCGCTTTACTGAAATTACATATGTAGTGCGTCACCAAATATTAGCCTCAAGATTAAAGCTGAATAGCATACGGTAGGCAACGAAACGTGAAATATAACAGTTATTATTGTTAAATAACATGCTAAAATGTGTGAGTTATATTATACTTCTATGTCAAAACGTGTCAGGTAATTTTGCTTGTAGGAATATCTAAATACGGATCTGATACAAAAATAGTCGGCGAATATTTCACCCATGACAGGACCTGTCAGAACGTAGCGGAAGCCAAAATTGACGATTGACGTTTCAATTTTTTATTCTATACTGCTGTGCAAATTAACCGATGTTTCCAGTGTATCGATCAGTATTGAACTGATTGCCTAAATAAACGTTGAATTACCACTTAAGTGTACAGTTACGTTTACCTTCATTGGAATCCTGGTCTCCCCGTCCATGTTTGGCCAATGCCATATCAATAAGGGGGTGCAAGGTTAGCTTTGTGATTGACAGTTTTATTAGGTTGACAGCTATGTGAACAGTATTCATTGAAACCATGTTGCGCATAAAACAATATAATTTCATATGTTGATAACGATCACTGTTTAAACGTTGCTTGATTCCAAAAAATAATAAGAATCGCAGATGTCACACCCCTATTTTAATTAGATTCGTCCATTTTTCCCGTAATGCGTGTCGCGCCATGTGTTGTTGACCTCAACATCATGCAAGGATCGTAATCGCCTTGTTCTGTACTAGTTTTACCACGTACGTGGATCAAGCATGCTTACTATGCACACTATGCCGACGTTATCATTGAGTCGGAACATCGTTTTGTTTGGTTCAGCTGCCGCAGCGTTTGTTGCTGGTGTCTATGTCATTTGGGGACCGAATCAAAAGAAGCGCACCAAACGAAAAGGTACGATGACGACTCGACTCTGTTTACCGTCTAGAGAACCACTCCTCAGGCCCAGTCCAGACGCTATCTTCGACTTCGGTCGAGTCAGACGATAGTTTGTATTGTCAATAAATAGGTCAAATAAATACTATGTGATTCAGTAAATATTGTACGTGTGTGAACACTCTAAATCCGGTACACACGTCTATGTTTGATACAAGTCTAGAATAGATTAGATGACTTATTAAATAAATTGTCGACTATGACTATAGTATGTCTATACATTTTTTTATTAAATTTTTGACTGTCTAGATGTTTGCTATGCCTAGGCCTAGACCATGCCAGTTTTACCAAAATGATGGACATAGTCAGACCGCAGACGCAGCATTTGACATGACCGCGGCGCAGGTCCATGCATGGATTTTCATTCGGGAAAAAAATGTGAAGAAAACTTTGCCTTAGGAGATCGATATTCAAAATCAATAAGAATTATTTCATCAATTGATTGCAAAAGACGAAACAGTGTTTTGTGAACAAAAGACGCTACCGCACAATTCCTATGGGTAGTAGGTCCTATGGAGTTTGGATGCCACACTAACATTGTATGGCAAGATGCAATGGATTAATTAAATAGAGCCAATTTGTGTGTTTCTGTATAAGTCGTGTTCAATTGCATATAGTTAGAAAAACGGGTTAAACCTGGGTTAAACTGGGCTTTACTCTGAGAATGATATGATGATATTATAGGGGGGACATTCTCAATATTAATACAGGTGGCATATGGATTGATGATGGTTTAACATTGGTGTCATATTATTGATGCAATAGAAGATGAAAATTGCACTTTAAATAAGTCTGTCAGTGTTTCTACTCTTTAGTGTCGAATAAACGTCCCTATACGCACATTTATTTGATGAAAAATGCCACCCTATACGCACCTTATTTGGCACTATACTATTATTAGTTTTAAACGTTTGTGCCAGCCTACATTTTACGATAATCGTGGCAAGTTATGCAGGGCATAATTTTTTAGGAGAGCAATCGTTCTCACTCCTTATTGCTCATGCTAATTAATCAGACATGGGGTGGTTTACCGCTTGCGCTAAAATCACTTGCCCCCAACTGGAGCTGCACGTGGTTCCCTCTGATGGCTAAGTTTTCATCCTTTTGAATGACGGTCATGAATTTAGCAGGATGCCATTCTTCCAGATTCCAAATTTTTACCCCAAAACGTTAGACAGTTAGATTTTCATGATTAGCTGAATTGGTCAGAATCCTTAGTTCTCGGGAGCTCAATATGGTGTATTATTAGTTAAAACTCCATTGTCACCGCACAAACCGACCGTAAATGGCCGCCGTGCACAGTGCCTCAAACTGGTCGCAATTGGATGGTGGCGGTTTCTTCTGAAACGGCTTTTAATGTCAAGTAAAAATGGTGAAAGATATCTTTGGCGCTAAAAAAGACAAATATACTCGTTTTGAACAATTTGCCATCCTATACCTATATTCGACATTATACTATTATTAAATTTTACTAATTTGCAACCATATGCTGTTATTTGGCCTATACATTTATTTGGCACTCGAGAGTACCTATCACTGTATGAAAATCATATTTTTGATCGAAACAACTTTTCTGCAAATTGAATGCATAGAAGCTACAAAGGTTTCCCTTCAGTTGGCGATATTTTTCCCAGTCAGAAACCCCAAGTTAACATCCACCTTATGCAAACAACTTGTACTAGTTACCAGTTCAGACCATAATAATTTTATTTGCTTAAACCAGGCCAGTAAGTCCATAATAAAAGGGACTTTTATCAGTTAGTCATAGCCATAACATGCCTTTGTTGTCCTCACAATGGACAGTGCCATGAATTGCTAGCTGAGTCTTCTGAAGAAGTGTAGTGATTCCAGTCGAATCACGGACAGTTGCTCACCAAGGAAATGAAAAAGTGAGCATGTTTCCTGTGAGCAACTGTCCAGTGCCTATCCAATGAGCAACTGTCCAAGCTCCTTAAGTCAAGACAACCTGCACCAGTATAGTCTGGTGTCAGCTTGCAGGTTAAAGTACAGAAGGGATATTGAGCCTTGGAGACTGGCAGGTGGTTATCCACCCTGTCAGCATGCAACACTTGTGTTCACTGTCAATAACTGGATAATTCATCCTCTAGCCCCTAAAATAAAGTCAATTATCAGAGCCATAGAGCCACCACCAATTCATGGTCAAGTCAATTAGCTCAACTCACCAACTAAGACCAGCTTTATTTTTTCATATTGTGATAAAATATGCCTGAAAAATAGTTTAACCCAGTTTAGCCCGTTAAACCCAGGGGGACGGGTTAAACTTGCCAACATTGTGTTTTATCAGCCAATATAAAGACAGTCGGGCGCTTTTGGCACTAGCTCATGGTTGAACATGGTCTAAAAATGTCTAAAAATTTCCAGTGGCCCACCGGACCACCACACATGAGTGGCTTGGTGGTCCGATGGCATTTTGGTAGACTCGGGCCACTGGACCTCCATTAATTTTGAACCCTGCTCGCTAATGACAGGGACAGGTGTAACAATACATAATGCAACATTATCGATAGTAAATTGAACTATTGATAGTTATCATCAATAATACACTGATCGAACTATCAATTGATGGTAACGATAGTCGGCAAAACAATTCAGCAGTTTGTGTCGCTGACTGTAGTAATATAAATGTACATGTTTTTCAACTATATTGGATAATTTATTGGCCTAACATCAACAATCGTTGATTAGAGTAGCATTATTCGCGGATTCAGCACTTTTAATTAACTGCTTTCAAGGTGGCGCCACCCATCAATGCAGTTGGGGAATCTTTTCCTGGCTACTCCGTGATATCGCAATACTATTGCGATAGTCATGAAACTATCATGATAGTATTGCAATAATTATACAACTAGATAACTTTTAATTATTTAATTCCATGAATATTTTTTAGTTGTATTGTCCTTAATTTCATTGTATTTATTTTACCATTTAACTTAATGCCATGTATGCTTTTTGTCGTGTTATTGTGTTTATGTTTATATATATATATATATATATATATATATATATATATATATTGTACAGCGCCGTAGAGCACTAGTTGATTATGACACTGTATATTTTTTTATTATTACCGCGATGCTCACAATAGTAAAAACTATTTACCAATATTTATGTTGTGGAAAGTGGAAACATACCAACAATTGTTGACTGGCTTCGCATTGAGCTTGTCACATGACCAGCATCATGCGATATGACAGCCTGCTGATGGAAAACACAGCCAGAATATTTGTTTCACAGCCAGAATATTTATTTAAATTAACAAGCCAAGAAACAAAAGAATGTCTCTACGTTCAAAAAAAGAAGAGTTAACAATGAAAAGTAGCCCCATCAACCCAAACAGAGTTACCGTAAAATAATCCAGCCCTGGGGCTTTTTTGGTGGAAGCAATTCAAAATAGCCCTCACAATTTTAAGAAGAAACAAATTTTGTACCTGTCTCAGCTTACATACTTGTTTCTGCTACATGTTGCAATCAGTAGTTTACAGAGATCTCTGTGACTTAATTGGGACATGAGTTGTTACTGCAGCTACAGTTTCTACTTTACAGCCTCCTCACAAGCGAGGAGTGATAGTAGTGTACACAACGCTGGCATTTATCCCATGGTGTACACAACACATGCATTTATCCTATGGTATACACAATGTATGCATTTATCCCATGGTGTATACAATGCAGGCATTTATCCCATGGTGTACACAGTGAAGGAATTGCCCATGGTGTACACAGTGCAGGCATTTATCCCATGGTGTACACAGTGCAGGCATTTATCCCATGGTGTACACAGTGCAGGCATTTATCCCATGGTGTACACAACGCAGGCATTTATCCCATGGTGTACACAGTGCAGGCATTTATCCCATGGTGTACACAGTGCAGGCATTTATCCCATGGTATACACCACCCAGGCATTTATGCCATGCAGTGTGTGGATGTGCACTGAATCAGACGTATTCTTCACACCTGCTGTATATTATTGATTCCAGGAAGTAGGCAAGCGAGCTCAACTTCAAAGCACAGTTGAAAGAAATGCATGTCATTACATGTCTGTCCAGTGTTGACAGGTCCACAGTCAATTAAGTTCACAAATACTGAAAACTAAATGCCAGTAGTATGATTCGTTAGCAGCTGACAAATGACATGTTTCAGTAGGTATATATGCCACTGGTACTGATGCAGTCAGCATCCCCTGACTGGAGTGGATGTTTTACAGCAGCTATTAGTCAGGAGAAAGTAGGTCATGCAGATGTGACAGGATGAGAGGAAGTATAATTTATAGTAACTTCCGAGACTTAAAACATAATCACGTTTTTTGATTTCTACTGAACTGGTACATTTATTTTGAAACAGCCAGGTGCTGCAGAAAACAAAGTATAATTTATAGCAATTTCCTAGACTTAAAACGTAAACATGATTTTTTAACTTCTTCAGAACTAGTACATTTATTTTGTTGCCACACAGCAGGGCTAGCCAGTTATCTGATTTAGCAGTGGATATAGCTTGTTTACTGTATATCTTGTCACATCAGCATTAGTGAAGTGGTGATGTCAAGCAGCAATGAATGCTGTTATTTGAGCCTGGGATGAGGTTTTTGTAAACCTAATAAAATAGATGTACTGCACAACGAAGGAAACACATATGTTTCAACAAAAGTTTTTGTAAACCAAATAAAATAAATGTACAGCACAACAAAGGAAACACAAATGTTTTAAAAAAATGTTTAACCAAATAAAATAGATGTACTGCACAACAAAGAAAATACAAAAGTTTAAACAAAAGTTTTTGTCACGACACAGTGTTAACACACCAAATTTTTGTTTTAAAATTCAGCATGACACAGAGCTCTAGACGGTGCATTGTAGCTCCTGTGATTGATCTAAAATATGCTGGGAGGGTCTGATGAATTATCACGTTCACTACATACACCGTTCATACAATGGCAACTTCTAGTCCCTATAAGAGTTTTGCTACATGTATTTGTACAGCTTCTTTTCATGTGAGCCTTATTTACAACCAGAACCAATTAATTTAATGTGAAAGTGAACTGTAAGTAGCTGTGTTCCTTGTATGTGAGGGTTGTGACCTGTTTGCAACTAACAGCTGGCTGATTGTGTACAGACTGTTTATAATATTGTCAATGTTTTGTTTTGTTTCCAGGAACATGTCCAGGCCTGCTGAATCTGGGCAACACATGTTTCCTGAACGCAGTTCTACAGGGAATGGCGCCTTGTTCCTCTGTTGTTCAGTGGCTCACTAACTTTGTGGAGAAGCGAACAAATTCAGATTCATCATGTTACTTCGCATCAACCCTTCTGAAGGTGTTGAAAGGTACATTATTACTGTTAGTGTTCTCTTTCTATGTTTCTGTCGTATAGTTTGTTGATGTGTCTGTTTCCTCGTATCTCCGTCAGTTTCGCATGTACAGGGCTAGCATGTTGTAGGGGGCCCATGGGGGTGGTTTGTAGTTTGTACCTTAAACATTTAAAAAAAATATCCATGGGGTGGGGATATGGAATATTACGAAGGAACCTATGTGGAAATTTGATGTAGATTACGTAATTCAGAACAATAGTCAGAGTTTGCAGTTACATACAATTACTAGCAGTACTATCAAACTCTAATTTAAGCATTTAAACATGTAAATCTCTAAATGTATTCCTGTTATTGGGATATTACCTAATACATGGTAATATCCTGTTTGGAGGGTAAACATAACTTGTGTCTGCTGAAGTAGTTTGAGAAATTGTTTTCATTGTTGTTGTCAATTTTTGGAAACTTTAACATGTGTACATTGTTGTGATGATGTTTCAGTGTTGAACAATGACAGCGTTGAGTACACGTGTGACTACTGTCCTGCTGACGTCATTGCTGCTCTCCGCGTGCGGCGCTGGGTCATCTCTGAGGAAGAACAGGTGCGTGACGACAACAGGTCACTCGGTCATCATCAAGGCTTCACTTACACTGTTCATGTTACACGTGTGTACAACAGGTCACTCGGTCATCATCAAGGCTTTACTTACACTGTTCATGTTACATGTGTGTACAACAGGTCACTCGGTCATCATCAAGGCTTCACTTACACTGTCCATGTTACATTTGTGTACAACAGGTCACTCGGTCATCATCAAGGCTTCACTTACACTGTTCATGTTACATGTGTGTACAACAGGTCACTCGGTCATCATCAAGGCTTCACTTACACTGTTCATGTTATATGTGTGTACAACAGGTCACTCGGTCATCATGAAGGCATCACTTACACTGTCCATGTTATATGTGTGTACAACAGGTCACTTGGTTATCATCAAGGCTTCATTATAATGATATCTTTGTTCACTCAGTGGCATTGATTTTCAATTTGCAAATATGTTCAAACTAAAAAAATATTGACCTGGAGTGTCTGACCTTGAAGGTTTCACACAAAACAAGTAGTGTACTTTAGTAGAGGAGTCACCGGTGTGAGTTTCGGTTCTTGTAGGACGCTCATGAGATGTTCCAGGTATTGACAGAGACGCTTGATGAAGAAGCAACGCGCTTCCCCCGAGTCCTGCCTCTCTTTGATCTTAGTGGACTGCAGGTGAGACAGACATTTTGGTTACTCTCTTAGCTGGTTCAAAGAACAATTTAAAATCCCATGTATAATTAACACAGCATGTCCCTCCATTACAGAATTTGGTTGAAGAAAGTTTGTCAGTCACAACTATTTTCCAGCGTAACTTTTTTTACGTACGTGCTTGTGTCAGTTCTGTTAATCAACATTATTCACAAACTTCTTGCAGCGTGTTGAGTGTGCCACATGGCATATTTGAGAATAATCATTATTATTTGTGGAAGCAATACTGAAAATGTCATGCTAAATAAAAAAATGCACAATTGTAATATATGTTGAGCTTACCTGGCCCACTGACTGCTGTCATGGACCATGTATTTACTTTGCCGCAACTATTAGGGCTCTCGCTCAGCACAATGTCAGCCACCAACGTCAGCTCGCAGCAAGATAGAGACAGATCTTCCCGTGCTGCCACAACGCGACTACAACCATCCCTTCCGGGGGCTGCTGGCAAGTCAGCTGCAGTGCAAGAAATGTGCACACAAGGTAATGAGACAGATCACTTACTCACTCACTCACTCACTCACTCACTCACTCACTCAGACTGACAACCACTGTGGTCGAACTCCACTGGCTACCACCATCTCTAGCAGAACCTCTCTGTGGTACAACATAGTGTTTGGAATCGATTTGATTTTTATAATCGATCATCGGTTTGACCAAACCGATAGATTATCGCTTATATAATCAGTTTGTGGGCGGCCATTGTCATAATAAAGCAAAACAAATTTCACCATGCCACCAGATAATTACTGAAAGACTGTAGGTTGAAATGTTTATTTTTATAATTTTTTGTTGGCACCGGACTAGGATGATTCTGATTCAAGCAGGCTCATCGTTGCCCAGTTGTTTATGGTGGCAAAGTCATGGCCAGTGGTGCCATGGCGACAGCGTGAATTTGCGATGGCAACTTGCTGAATATTCACCCCAGAAAAACCCATGAAGTCATTCTAACTGTCTGAACAGTTTGTTGAAACATTGACTCAGAAATTTGAACTGGTACGAACAGACCAAAACATTGCAAAACGAACTTGAACGGCGACCCAGCCAAACTCTTGACAGTTCTGGTCCTGGTAACACATGTTTAAAATTAGGATTATCATTCGCTGAATTAAATAATTTAATAGATGCCATTTTATGTGTATAGGCCAGTCACAGCTTTCCGCCGATACTACGTGGGGTAATTAAGTAGTTCATCGGCATCTTCAACAATGCCTGACTCAACGCCATTATAAGTAGCCTCAACTATCCAAGCTCCTTGGTATGGCACCACCGTTTGTCGCACATATGATTACTGGAGATTCTAGGTGGAACAGGAGCAAAATTCAGAATGAACATTTTTATACAATCAAAAATAATTTATCACACAAAATTGTGATCAATTAATTGATTGGAAACATGAACCAACCATTCACCGATGACTTCTCAACAGGTCTGGAAGACTTGCGGTTTTTGTAACTGCTGCTGCCACCATGTGGTCACGACTAGCGACACAAATAGTGGTTTGTAACTAAAATAGGCCCCTTTTGTGACAAAGCAATCATTTGAATCAGTTGTAAAGTATTACAGTATGATTTCCCATGAACTTGCCTCAAAATGTAACTTTTCTTCAGTGTTGTCAACACAAACTATTTTGCTGACATGTTTTATCCTGATGTCTCCATAATTATAAACAATTACATGTTTTATCCTGATGTTTCCATAAGTATAAACAATTACATGTTTTATCCTGATGTCTCCATAATTATAAACAATTACATGTTTTATCCTGATGTTTCCATAAGTATAAACAATTACATGTTTTATCCTGATGTCTCCATAAGTATAAACAATTACATGTTTTATCCTGATGTCTCCATAAGTATAAACAATTACATGTTTTATCCTGATGTTTCCATAAGTATAAACAATTACATGTTTTATCCTGATGTTTCCATAAGTATAAACAATTACATGTTTTATCCTGATGTTTCCATAAGTATAAACAATTACAACACAATCTAAATTACACTTGAGTGTAAAGCGTGCCACCGACTTTCTTTAATGAAGTTTTTGTGCACATGGTTAATTATTTTGTTTTACAACTATTGGAATGTGATGTGTTTGGGAATTATTTAAAGGATATAGAAAGTGATTATGTTTTTTGCAGTGCCCGGTGAAACATGACACGTTTGACAGTCTCTCGTTGAGTTTCCCGACTGCAGTCGGGGTAAGTCTCTCTAGCTGTCACAAGTTTGATCCCGACTTATTTATAGTTATGGTAGCCCAGGTGGTTTTGTTTACAAATGTGTAAGCATTACTAAGCAATTTTAGTGAATTGAGCTGGAAACTATAGTTATGATAAACATAACTCCATATATACATACTTACATACACACATAATGTGTGTAAGTATGTATTAATCATAATTATGTTATTTCTTTCTTTTGCACACTGCATTTATCCAAATGAAAAAAAACTAACATTAATTATTAAAATTTTTCAACTGTAATTCCAGTTCGTGATAGTAATCAAAATGGTTGTTGGGATTGCAGTCGGGATCGCTTACTAGAAAGTAATGTTTTTGTTTACTTTCATAATACAAAATCATAACGAAGCTGTACAAGAGTACATTTGTAGAGAAAGTAAGAAATGTTCAAAACCAATAACGCCCACTATTGTAATGTTGACAGTGGTCCACAGTTGGCCGTTTGTATGAGGTGTATGACAGTCTTTGTGCGCTTCTTATCTGACTTCAAAGTTCTGCTTTTTTACACATTTCCACATAATGATACTTTCCAGTTGACTTAGTTAGCATGTCACTCGTGTACTGTTGGACCACTGGACCGTCTACTGGTGACTTAGTTGACATGTCACTCGTGTGGTCTGTTGTCATCCAGGGTTCACTGACACTGGACTGTCTACATGTGACCTATTTGACATGTCACTCATGTGGACTGTTGTCAAACAAGCAGAGTTGTTTGACTTAAATCAATGATTTAAATCATGATGTAAATCACTCCTAAAAAATATTTTAAGAATCATTGTCTTATGATTTAAAAAAAAATTTTTTTTAAGTGCCAATTTATATGAATTTAGCACAAATAAATGTTTACAAGCATCAAGATCAACAAAGTTTTGTGTATGTTTGAGCTATTCCCTTTCTGAATGCAGTGAAGCCACACAAACTTATCTTCCAGAGGAAATATCTTTTCAAGTCAGAAGCCCTGAGTTAAAGTCCGCTTAGAGCTTGTGTTAGTTGTTACCAATTCAGTATGTTGACTCAATTGAGACAGTCCAGGCTACAGACTAATACTGGACAGGTGCTAATCCACCCTCTCAGCAAACAATAATTATCAGGGCTACAGCCACAGAAACACAACATGCTTTCCTTTCCAAGATAGATTATGCAACAACAGGGGGTCAGGCCTTGTGGACATTGTCTAATGGGTGTATTCGTCCCAATGAGTGCCACAAACAATTTAAAATTGGAACTGGCGCTATAGCCAATAAAATATATTATTATTATATATGTATTTTAAAATGACAGTTTTGCAGCTTTTGTAATTCAAACTATGTTATAATTATATAACTATATACAAGCAAAAATCATGCACCCTCTGTTAAGACTAGTACCCAAATCGATTTGAATAGAACACGTTTGAAAGAGTTTATAAATATAAATGTCTATATACCAGATTTTTAAAAAGTCTTATTTAAATAAAAAAAATGTTTTATATTAAAAAAAATCATGATTTTTTTCAACCATGCATACAGGTTTTACTGACACTGGACCGTCTACTGTTGACTTTGTTGACATGTCACTCATGTGGACTGTTGTCATCCAGGATTCACTGACACTGGAACATCTACTGGTGACTTAGTTGACATGTCACTCATGTGGACTGTTGTCATGCAGGGTTTGCTGACACTGGACCATCTACTGTTGACATAGTTGACGTATCTGTCATGTAGAGTGTTGTCATCCAGGGTTCTCGTTGACACTGGACCATATACTGTTGTCTTAGTTGACATGTGACTCACATGGTCTTTTGTCATCCAGGGTTCACTGACACTGGACTGTCTACATGTGACCTAGTTGACATGGCACTCATGTGGTCTGTTGTCATCCAGGGTTCACTGACACTGGACCGCCTACATGTGACTTAGTTGATGTGTCAGTCATGTGGACTGTTGTCATGCAGCGTTCGCTGACACTGGACTGCCTACTGTTGACTTAGTTGACATGTCACTTGAGAACTGTTGTCATGAAGGATTTACTCACACTGGACCATCTACTGTTGACTTAGTTGACATGTCACTCATGTGGTCTGTTGTCATCCAGGGTTCACTGACACTGGACAGTCTACTTTACATTTAGTTGACGTGTCAATCGTGGACTGTGGCGTAGTGGTTAGAACGCCAGACTCGCAATCAAGAGAACCCTTGTTTGATTCCTTTTGCTGCCATTTCGAAGCTTTTGCAATTGTGTTCAACCCACGTTGCCACAGTTCACTCAGCTGTATATCTGAGTATCTGGCTACAGACAGAGATGGATATGTGGACGAATAGTCTTTCAGCATGGCTGAATGCTTCCCAGAGAAGTCGAGATGGTGTTGGAATGGACAGGTTTCTTAGTGGGTGACATATAAAACTGGACTGGATACTATATAAGAACATACCTTTACCTTTGTTATTGAGGGCCCCCGTCATGTAGACTGTTGTTATCTAGGGCCCCCTGATGCTGGACCGTCTGCTGCGACACTTCATCATGTCGGAGAGTGTCCAGAATGTAGAGTGCGAGGGCTGTGGAAAGCTGCAGCGGGTGACTGGTGCAGGCGACACCCGTCAAACCTCGTCAACGCCGAAGGCAACATTTGTCAAGAAACTCACAATCGCCAAGGTTTATGTATAATATAATGGTGCCTGTTAAAGCTATGATATTGTTGTTAATATTGCTATTGGTGCCTGGATTATAACCACACTTTTCATAAAAAAATATGGTTACCGGTAATTATAGTTAAATTTCAATGATAAATGAGTGGCTAATTCAAAGTACACTCATCGCAATTATAACCAAGTAAAATTTATCTCACTGTCGCAAATATTTAATGTTATGATTAATACTTTTGGCATCATCGTTTGTTGTATTTGTTTTATTCACACTGTTGGTAAAAAATCACATCTTAAACATTGCCAGGTGGTTGTTGGTTTCACGTGATAGCATGATGGCGTAATAATACTTCAGTGGATCGATGTTCCAGTTTCTTGGATTGTTGCATTTGACATGTTTTTATTTCTCAGGATACTTGTTTGTATTGTCCAAATATTTTGGCTTACTCACTTGACCTTCGTTAACAGAGGCAGTCAGTCAACATATTCAGAAAGACAAACATATATCTTGAGAGGTAAAAAAACGGGTCAAAATCATAACATTGATGTTTAATTAAAGGTCCATCCTTAATTCCATTGTTTTGCTTGTCTCGTTTCAGAATCATTTGCCAAAATTCTAACTTATCCACTAGGAGTAGCCTACGTGGTATCTCGTTTGTACAAAATTGTTACTTAGGTTAGGAAAATCATTGAAGAAAGTGTTAAATTAGTTTTTACCGCGTCTAGTCTAAATTAGGCGTAGCAAATTGCATAAATTTATCCAAATACACAAAATAACATTAAATATTAAAATTTTTTAACTGGAATTCCAGTTCAGGATAGCAATAAAAATGGTTGTTAGGATTGCAATCGGGATCGCTTACTAGAAAGTAATGTTTTTGTTTACTTTCATACAAAATCATAACGAAAGCATAAACGAAGCTGTACAAGAGTTCATTTGAAGAAAAAGTAAGAAATGTTCAAAACCAATAACGCCCACTATTGTAATGTTGACAGTGGTCCACAGTTGACTGTTATATGAGGTCAATCTTTGTGTGCTTCTTATCTGACCTCAAAGTTCTGCTTTTGTTTACGCATTTCCACATAATGATACTTTCCAGTAGACTTAGCATGTCACTCGTGTACTGTTGGACCAGTGGACCGTCTACTGGTGATTTAAGTCATCCGGCTATATGTACTATGGCATAAGGCTAATCACACTTTTGCAAGTTACCCGATGTAGCAATTTAACTCAATTGCTTTGATGATTTTAACGAAAGCATTAAATCGACTGCGGGTATATTACTTTAACTGTTCATGACTACAAATTTGAACATGAATGATCCTGATTTGCAATGGGTTACATGAATTGATGAGGGAACTTTAATGACCCATTGTGTCTGTTTCCACTCTAGTTGCCCCAGTGCCTCTGCATTCACCTACAACGGACTGTCTGGCTAAATGATGGTATGCCAATGAAACGATATGAACATATTAACTTCCCTGAGGTGCTCGACATCAGCCACTTTGTCTATCCCAAGAAGAGTAATGAGCAATTGAAGAACGGTGCTCGCATGCCAACCAGTCTGTTGGCCTGTGAAATAGATGCTGAACTTGGCAGTAGGAGACTCGTTGGTGGCAAGAGATGTATTGCAGCAACAACGCCAAACAAAAGGTGAAGGCGGACAGACAACACTTGATGCACCCCTGAGCTTGAGTTTCTGATGATTTAGGCATTATAAAAGTTTTCTAATTGTGTGTGTGTGTGTGGGTGCGTGCGTGCGTGCGTGTTAGGTAACACATTGCCTACATGTTCATCATGCAAGGTAACACATTGCCTACAAGTTTATCGTGCAAGATAACACATTGCCTACATGTTTCATAGTGTTCGTCACACATGGTAACACATTGCCTATATGTTTCAGTGATAAGAAGCACCTCCACAAGACGGTGTCGATGCCATACTCAGCCCCTCTCAGCCTCTTGAAGGCTCTCAACTATCACACACGTCTATCCATGAACGGCTTCTTTGTTCAGCCACAACGCCGCAGTATCCACGAAGAGCAAAGTGGCACCAGTGTGCGCCTGCTGGCCCAGGCCTATAGGTCGGAAGTCTCACAGTCTGTGGCCGAGCGTAACACGTATAAACTGGTCGGCGTTCTTGTCCACCTTGGTGACGTATTCTCGGGACATTTTGTCACCTACCGACGGTCCCCGTCAATGAACGGGCAGCGGTTCCCAGCTCGGTGGCTGTGCACGTCCGACACAGTCGTGAAACGTGTGTCTCTTGAGGAGGTTCTTCAGTCCGATGCCTACATGCTGTTTTACGAGAAAATCTAACACTGCCGATTGCCACTGTGACTGCGTGAGTTGTATGACTGTGTGCATGCGTGTGTGCGTGCGTGCGTGCATGCGTGTGTATCTGACCTACAAAGCTCAGCTTTGTGATTTTATATATGCCAAGATGAGAATGTGGCCGATTTTTTCAGTCGCATTTTTAGATGTCTGTATTTTTATATGTTAAACAGTAGAAACAGAACAGTAATCCTGTGTGCTAAAGATTCTGGTAAACCTACGACTGTTTGCATTCAGTCACATACAGAATCAACATAATTTTATGCTTCAATGGCACATTGCAAAGGATTGTATCAAGCGATATGTGATGGGCTCACATTGAGCTTCCTAAATTTTTTTTTACGGTCACGAACTGCATGCAAAGTTTGTTTACTATATCGACAATGTTAAATTTTCCGACTGCGTAAAATTACGTTTGCAGTCGCTGAAAGTTTACCTCGATGTTGTCACATTGCTTATCACATGAAATGTGATACTGTAGTGTGTATAAGTATTATATAAACATGTAAAGTATTATAAATGGAAGGTAAGTTGTAATACATGCCATACTTGATAATGAATTTTAATAGTATTGTTCAATTATGCCATATAGTATAACTTATATAGTCTTAACATCTTGACTGTCCAAATATATTTTAAAGAACCACAATTTAAAAATATAATTTGAATATCTTTCTATAAATATTGGCCGTGCAGTTCAGCATGTAATGTAAACATGATATTCGAGTCAAAACGTTCAAATTAGCCAGATAATGGTCAAATTGTATTAATAAATTGTGGCTCATCAAACACATTTGGACAGTCAGTATGTTAGAATGTATGTAGTTTATATTGGATGACATGATTTTACGATAAACCGATCAGAGTTTGTACCTTTCACTTGCGCCTACTTCCATTACAGCGTTCAATACAGGCAAATAGTTTTAACAGGTCAACACAGCGAAAATTGGCTTGTTTCTCACTTCAAGTAGACATTCTTTCATGATTTGTTTCCTAGTAGTTCTAAGTGTGTTTAGTGTATTTCAATCTTAGATATAGCATCAATGCTTTGTATGTCTTGAGTGGACGAAGACATACTGACAAATTAACATTTGCATTTTTCTTCTTAATGGACAAAATATGGGGCTGAGGCTACGTTTTATTGCTGACGAATCGAAAAAGTTATTTATTCACAATGTAGTAGTTATGTGTTTAAACGTGCAAGTGTTTTATTAAAAATATGATGTAGGGCCTATTGTGTGAGTGCCACAGAATGGAATCAATGTCTAAGTTATGCACATCAGATGATTCAGCAGGTAACGAACATTCTCATTTGGAAGTTTTTTTTGCTATACACTGTCGACTATATATTTTTTTAAATGATTTGTTCTCACCAATTTCCATAAACGTATCATCTCATCACTTTCCGATAAGTTGCTGTATTGTTTCTTCAAATTAGAAATATGATTAAACAACAATGTTTCATTGTGCAATTTTTCAAAGAAGCACATTATGCCATCCTAAAATGTTGCCATTGCAGTGTTTATGGTGTACGTGTTGCCACATTGGTTGAATAAATCTTGTGTACCAGCAATTTGTGGAAGTCATTAGTAGCAGTTGTTCACCAGTACATTCCTAGCTGTTTCTGTCATTGATTTGTAAAGTGGGAGTGGCAGGGCGTATGTAAGACTGGCAGTGGCAGGACTTATGTAAGACTGGCAGTGGCAGGACTTATGTAAGACTGGCAGTGGCAGGACTTATGTAAGACTGGCAGTGGCAGGACTTATGTAAGACTGGCAGTGGCAGGGCTTATGTAAGACTGGGAGTGGCAGGACTTGTGTAAGACTGGGAGTGGCAGGGCTTATGTAAGACTGGCAGTGGCAGGACTTATGTAAGACTGGCAGTGGCAGGACTTATGTAAGACTGGGAGTGGCAGGGCTTATGTAAGACTGGCAGTGGCAGGACTTATGTAAGACTGGCAGTGGCAGGACTTATGTAAGACTGGCAGTGGCAGGACTTGTGTAAGACTGAGAGTTGAAGGACTTGTACAAGACTGGGAGTGACAGGGCTTATGTAAGACTGGAAGTGGCAGGGCTTGTGTTAGACTAGGAGTGGCAGGGCTTATGTAAGACTGCAGGAGTGGCAGGACTTATGTAAGAATGTGGGAGTGACAGGGCTTATGTAAAACAAATGAGGGGGTAGCAGGTTTGCGTTGGACTGGCAGGGCTTGAATTTTACACAGGATTGACATTGTGTGATGCCACTGTCTTATCACTTGTAATTTATATATAAATACACATACACACGCACAAAATATATGACTAGTTTAATACATATATTAAGGCTTGTGATGATTACCAGTGAATAATACATTGTATTACTGAATGCAACGACCTATTAACACATTTCATGAGTCATCTACATAAACGGTTTTGTACACATCTTAAATATCTTATCAACTACAACAACATATCTTAAACAACTGAAGTACATAAATATATGACACGTTATATCACTGAATGTTATAATCTACAAAGCAATATAATTTGCCTGTACGAACAATCATCGACCAAAAAACACGGTACATATATAAACAGGTATCGCATCGTGATAGGTGGATGTGGTAACAGTTTGTCATAAATCACATGGCATACACATTAATGCAGCCATCAACGTGTAAATAAATCGCACGGCATACATGTTAATAAAACACCTATCATTAATGGTACATTCGTGGTATATTATATGATCACAGTCTGTAACATATCACATTGTACACGTCTACGTTATTTCACATTGTATGCGTAATAACAAACACAATATTATATCAACATGTATTGTGCTTGGTTCATAAAAAAAAATACATATATCAACATTTAGCATGGTACGTTTCTATGACTGCATAATGTCAATAAAACATGATACGTTTCTATGACTACATAATGTCAATAAAACATGATATACATGTTAATGAAATAATCAATGAACAGGTGTCATGACACATTCACAATACACCTATTAATAAAATTAATCTACCAACACATCATCATCATGGCATATTTACTATCTAATAAACAGTCACACTGTACACGGATCAATATTATGCTAAAATTTGAGAGGATTTGCACGGTATATGTTGTTTGTTTCTGTTCAGATATAGGGTTGTCTCGTTAATGTGTTATTGTTTCTAAGTATTGTATAAGTACCACTGACATCACTTAACACATTCAATATAACACCCATGTATCACACGGCACGTATTCAATTTGTGTGTAATAAACTGATTTATTCGTCAAGCCCGCTTTATGAGGCGTTAGATAAATTACAAATATAAAACAAATATACGCAATTTAGACACACATTATGTACACTGTTTTTAGTTTCTTTACTACAAAATGCCTAAAATAAAGTATTACAACTAATCATCACAAGAGGATACGACTGAATGAATTGGTGTTAAACTTAATTTATATAATTCAAATGTTGGATATTTCTATGGCCCTCAGTTATGATGTCACACTTCTACTTCCCCTTCTTCCCTTGTGGGGTGGGGTCCCTCAGTTATGACGTCACACTTCTACTTCCCCTTCTTCCCTTGTGGGGTGGGGTCCCTCAGTTATGACGTCACACTTCTACTTCCCCTTCTTCCCTTGCAGGGTGGGGTCCCTCAGTTATGATGTCACATTTCTACATCCCCTTGTTCCCTTGCGGGGCGGGGTCCCTCAGTTATGACGTCACACTTCTACTTCCCCTTGTTCCCTTGCGGGGCGGGGTCCCTCAGTTATGACGTCACACTTCTACATCCCCTTGTTCCCTTGCGGGGTGGGGTCCCTCAGTTATGACGTCACACTTCTACTTCCCCTTGTTCCCTTGCGGGGTGGGGTCCCTCAGTTATGACGTCACACTTCTACTTCCCCTTGTTCCCTTGTGGGGTGGGGTCCCTCAGTTATGACGTCACACTTCTACTTCCCCTTGTTCCCTTGTGGGGTGGGGTCCCTCAGTTATGACATCACACTTCTACTTCCCCTTCTTCCCTTGCGGGGCGGGGTCCAAGTCACTTGATTGTGACGTTGTTACTTGTCAGTGACGTCACACTGTCTAAAAACTCAAGTAATATTATGTAGAAAAACACATTTCGACTTATCACATTTAGCATAAGTTAGTTCCAATATTGTGATTGGGAACAGTTTTGTAGAGATCTAGTAGACTACAATCAAGTTGTATGATCCTCAACTTTTTTTGTGACTTGCTCTTTCCAGGAAAGTGTCTGTAGTGTATCTTCATTCCCGCAAGATGTATTTTTCCGCAATGTGAAGATCATCGTCGCCGTGGTGGTAGTGCATATGTATAATCATATTCATTATCATCAAAACTATCCTCATCAAAACTATCCTCATCAAAACTATCCTCATCAAAACTATCACCATCGTCACCATCATCATCATCATCATCATCATCCTGCAAACACAAAACACGTTAATTGATTAATTACGTATACACCCACTGACACACAAACAATGTCGTAATTAATATGAGTCAAATGAATCAGTATTTTTTACTAATGAGGACTGAAATAAGTGATAAGAGGGAAAGCACCCTAATATGCCATTATGATAAATTTACTTGCTGTAGTACATACCTATGATATGTGACTAGCTTACATGACTTAATAATGTCCTAAGTAAGATACTAATCTAAAATGTATCAATCCAACTGTTAACAACCAGAATTGCTAACTGATAAGAAACCGCTTATCCCTTTTGTTTTGGTACGTTGCCGAGCTTGGTTCTCGTGAGGATCGTAGCACAATATAAGTGTTTTATATTGTATTGCATTTTGTGTTAAAACACCGTTCAAACACAAATCGTTTATTAATCGCCACGCGATTTACAATGGACAGCACTTTCTTAACATGGCTTCTTGATATAATGCAATGTTATAATTTGTCCGAGCAAGTGTTATATGCTTCAACACCACTGCATTCACAACACTTACGATACACATAAACATACACAAAACACTGCTTAATGGTGTACGTAATAGCTAGAGCATATATACTGAATAATGAATTACTAGAACTATCAAGGAAGAACAGCATAGGATACGTGATGTCACAATTCTTATTAAAATTATATTTACATGGGTAGTTGAAATGATGACGTTGCCGGCAAAATAGAATGTTATAACGTATATCGTTGTGGCTGTGGAAAGACAGCTGTAGATATATAGAATAATTATAGATTGATTGAATAACTTACCAAGTCCTGAACAAATTCCTCATATGTATGGTCATGCTCGGTTGACAGGTCACAGTCCACCACCCTGGAAGACAGAAAACATAACGTAGGACTGAACGTGTGTCATGGCTGATATATGTGAAATGATTGCCCACGCAACTGTATAAACAGATCGGCTGACAAAATGTGAATGCGTGAAAAACGTGAGCAGTTGTGTTTTTAGACTGCTTGCATTTGTTCCCGTTTTGTCTGGCCACAGTTTTATGCAGAGTTGACAATACTTGTTACTAGAAATGTCAACACGCGGCGTCACTATTTCGGATGAACGAACATCCACTGCCATTAGAACGGCTGTGAACTTGCTTCGACATAAGTGGCCAGTAGTCATATTTGATTTGCATCACTGCATTTTTGCAATAATTAACTTTGATTTGAGGTACGCCATCGCAGCATGGTCGTGATTTAATTGGGGAGGGGGTGCCGTCTTGTTTTTGAAAAAAAAACAAGAAAAACGGTCTAGAAAGAAACACTTGTTAAAAGAAGCTATTAGTAAAACAGCGTACATGCACGCTATGATGTGTATGGGTTATAGGCATAGCAGAAAGGATGAACACAAATGACAAAAAGGTACTTAATGCAGCTATGATTGAAATTAGAAAATGTAAAAGAAGATATGAGCACAAATTAGTATGCAACATAAAAAATGACAGGAAGAGTTTTATGCGTAAGTCAGGAGTAAGCAAAATGTACGAGACAAGGTTGGAAAACTAGAAGACTGTGCTGGATATATATAATATCACAAGGTTTTTTAATTACGGAATATCTAAATGGATATGTCAGTTCAGTGTTTACCAGAGAGAATATTAGTTCATTACCAGTTCCAGATGCTAAATGTCAGTAGGTCAATTACAGACCAGTGAGTTTAACATCTGTTATTTGTAAATCATTAGAAAGATTGATTCAAGATTCCTAAAAGTCCCTGCCAAAAAGGTAACCGGCCTGTGACACGTGATGCAGAGGTGGGGGTATAACCAGGATGTGACTACGGAGAGGTACCCCACACGATGCAACATCTACTAGAGAGCCATATCCTGACAGAGCTTTATAGTCCAGATGACTTGGCAGTGCACAACTCCTGTGTCAGAGCCTGTGTGCTGCAGTGGCGGGGAAAAGTGTAGCGACATGAGAAGAAGTAACCACATCATAAAATATATATTAAATAATATAAATCCTGCATATGAAATTGTTAGTGACAGCCCATTTCATCACACGTGCTATTAGGTCACTCTGTTCCACATCCACAACATCACTTGTCAGTGTAAACTCATGTCGGTTGATTCGTACATAGCAGTGGCGTCACCTGTCGTCATTATGCTTTATTATGCAACAAGACAAAACTGTCTAAAAACTCAAACAGCGAAATCATGAAAGAAACAATCGAACGAAAATTCTCTGACATATTCAGTTTTGTTTTTTTGCAATATCAAAAACACTTGTTAATTTACAATCGACTCCACAAGGGTGAGCAAGGTTTCTGGGAAATAGTGTGGGGCGCCAAAACAAATGCTTCTTACAAGAGGAGGTGAGAATCCTCGCGACCGAGTCCGTCTGAGACGATGGCCAATGACTGGATGGTGAGACCACATCCCTCCAAGCTGTAACAACAATTTGTTTACAGAATATTTCATCAACACAATAGTCTATCCCCTCACAAAGTCAATTCTCACAATCTTTATGAGATGTTTATTGTAAAATGTTTGACGTGATGGTCGTGTGGTAGAGTATCGAACTGCTGATCGAAAGGACCGGAGTTCGGAACCACCTACTGCCTATTCGAGACTTGAGCAACTTTATTCACCCCACTTTGCCTGTGTCTTTCAGAAGAGACTAAAAGCCATTGGTTCATTCTACCTGGTGTCTATGCCAGGGGAAGTAATTCTGCTAATGACCCCACAAGAGTATATGATTGAATGAAGTTCTAAAATACAAAGAACAGCAATTCTATTGCTTAATAACTTAAAAACAATGCTTCAAATATGAACATATTTGCATTATGGACGTTATTAATGTAACTAAAGTAAAGACAGTTTCAGTAGTCATTGGCTGAAACAGGTGTAAAAAATTAATAGTTGATTAATTAGAACTTACTCAAGTTCACAAAGTGTCGTCATTGATCTCAGAGTGGCACCGAGGTGACGAACTGCCTCGACCGTCCCTAATGACCCTTCATTGTTACTCAGTCTGCAAAGTAAATTATTTTCTTGAATTAAGCAACACAAACCGATGGCTGCCCCACTCAGTATCCACTGTTTAAACTACATCAAGTGTAATATGTATATAATAGGCCAATTAATGACAATATTTCAACGAACTTACTACCACACACGTCCACACAAGACAATTAATACAGACTCAAACAGATTAATGAATCATGTCAAAGTCGGGGGGAGGAGTGGCTCTCATTGTCTTTTTTATAAAATCCACTTCAAAATAACCTAATACAACTGGAATCTGAAAACAAACATGAACATGACAAACAACAATTATTAACTGGGTAATCAAGTGCATAAGGTAACCACAAAGACAGGTTAATGGTAAATAACTGGGTAATCAAGTGCATAAGGTAACCACGGAGACAGGTTAATGGTAAATAACTGGGTAATCAAGTGCATAAGGTAACCACGGAGACAGGTTAATGGTAAATAACTGGGTAATCAAGTGCAAAAGGTAACCACGAAGACAGGTTAATGGTAAATAACTGAGTAATCAAGTGCAAAAGGTAACCACGAAGACAGGTTAATGGTAAATAACTGGGTAATCAAGTGCATAAGGTAACCACGAAGACAGGTTAATGGTAAATAACTGGGTAATCAAGTGCATAAGGTAACCACGAAGACAGGTTAATGGTAAATAACTGGGTAATCAAGTGCATAAGGTAACCACGAAGACAGGTTAATGGTAAATAACTGGGTAATCAAGTGCATAAGGTAACCACGAAGACAGGTTAATGGTAAATAACTGGGTAATCAAGTCCATAATATTTTCGTACCTGAGCACTTCTAGTTGGTGGTCCGTGCGACTGAATCCGGTTGAGGAGACTGCAATCAGTGTCTCGGGGTTGAGACCACATCTATTCAAGCTTAAAAAACAATTTGTTTATAACATGTTTTATCAAGAATACCAAACATATTCTCTGACAAAGTCATTTCTTTAATCATTATGGGACATTAGGAGGACGTTGTGGGATGATTTGTTTCAGGTAATTTGTTAATTAATTAAATAAAAACATTCAGTGTAAATACATTTGTATTATATATGTTACTACTAGACTGTCCAATACATTGACACAACTATTTAATTTATAATTAATGTAATGTCATCGGTTGAAACAGGTGTAAAACCATGAAAAATATATAATTGACTAATTAGGACTTACTCAAGTTCACGAAGTGTCGTCATTGATCTCAGAGCGGCACCGAGGTAACGACCTGCCTCGACCGTCCCTAATGACCCGTCGTTGTTACTCAGTCTGTAAAGTAAATTATTTTCTTGAATGTCATGCTTTTTTATTGCTAGACAGCAGGCGTGTATAAACGCAATACATTGCGGAATTGATTTTTGACTTGTACATCAAATTAGAGAGTCGGAAAAAATTAGTTCCATCAAAGAAAACATCATTCCAAAAATAACACTTACCGATATTAAACAGAAATAGCAACGCTAGCATCAGAACGAAACAATTGGCTGATCTCAGTTTTGAATAATTTCAAACGCGATTGAGCATGCGTAGATACGCGATTGTTTCAGAGTATTACAAAATATTTGCACGAATTACATATTCCGTCGACAATGTCACGCGACTTTATGTTAGTATTATATTGTGCACCAGAGGCGCCACAGGTATGTCATATTAAAGCAACACAAACAGAACACACGTCATTTGTTATCCGCTGATTAAACTATGTCAAATGTAATATATATATAATAGGTCGGTTAATGACAATAATATTATTTCAGTGAACTTATTACCACACGTTATTTACACAGGAAAATTAATACAGACGCAAAAGGGATATATCATATCGTTCTCGGTGGTGGGGAGAGTTTTTAATTGTTCTATGAAATCCATTTCAAAATAATCTAATACAACTAGAATAAGAAAACGCACCAACACAGACATGGCATTAATAACAGTTAATAACTGAGTAATCAATTCCGAAAGGGTAACCATGCAATATATGGGCAACAGTAAATATTGTGGGTTGAACATACAGACGTTTTCTTACCTGAGCACTTCTAATTGGCGACCCCCGCATCTCAGTCCAGCCGAGACTGCAATCACTGACTCGGGGGTGAGACCACATCTGTTCAAGCTTTAACAACAAATTGTTTATCAAATATTTTATCAAGAAAATAGAATATATCCTCTGACAAAGTCACTGCTCTTAATCATTGTGGGACATTATGTGTTTGTTGTGGGATGTTATTTGTTAATTAATTAATCAAAAACAATGGCGTAGCAACATGTGTAAATAAAGTTTTAATTTACTAATTAAAAACTTACTTTAATTCACGGAGTGTCGTCGTCGATTCAAAAGCTGCGCCGAGTGCTCGGCCCGCTTCGACCGTACTTAATGGTCCATAGTTGATGCTCAAACTGTAAAGTAAATACTATTTCTGAATTAAAACAATACATGTTTTGTTTGAATTACCCTCTCTAAATATCTATCTTCTTTTTATGAAATCCCTATTGAAACAAATGAATAAAAATGTAATAAAGAAAATATGTTGATACCAACAATATAAACAGCATTTGTTATATGAGAAATTAACAACAAAACAAGACTTGTAAATTTTGTGGGGTTCATATACAAACGTTTTCTTACTCGAGGCGCTGTATTTGGTGACACCCACGACGGAGTCCGATCGACATTGCAGTCAGTGACAAAGGCGTGAGGCCACATCCGTGCAAGCTGTGACAATATTTAATAATCTACATTTCATCAACGATGTAAAACCAATCATCTAACAAAGAAACTTGTCTCATCATCCTCCGTATTAAGTATATAATTCCACACACAACAATTCCACCCGCAAGCACACACGCACACAATATTACATTTACAACAATGTAAAAATTTGTATTTTGTACATTATTCAACAGTCAAATGAAATGTCAACAATCCTTTGTTGAATTATAAGTAAATACATTTTAATTAACTAATTAATACTTACTATAATTCACGGAGCGCCGTCAATGATTGAAGAGTGGCGCTGAGCTGCGTACCTGCCTCGACAGTCTCTAATGATCCTTCGTTATGGTACAGACTGTAAATTAAATTACATTCATGAATTAAGACAGCAGAAAATAGATGACCGCGTCACTCAGCACTATAAACAATGTTGAGTAAACTGTTTCAAACATAATATGTATATAACTGGTCAATTCACGACACCGTTTCAGTGGCACTACTATCATAGTGTCTAAGTTACCCGTCATTGCACTGTGAGAAAAGGAAGCCATCAGATCTTTTTAGTTAAAGCCGTGTATTACCCAAAACTACTTCAGTGGTGTTGTTTTCTGGTGTCATGCCACATTTTTATGCAGCGTGCACTTTGCAGCGAGATAAAGGAAGTACCGATAATGGACGGACGAACAGTCCTATTTTTTAAATCTCCCTATGTGTCGTTAAATCCACATTCAAGCAATTTAATACAACTTAAATATTAGATCAATATTAATAATGTAAACAGGAGACTAAGAGGAGACCAAATAGAGGTGTTTAAAATAGTGAACGGTTATGAGGATGTTGATAAGAATATGTTCTTCAAACATAAAGAAGGCAGTAGAACTAGAGGACACAAAGCAGCATTAGTTAAGGAGCAGTATAGGTTGGACATGATATAGTACTCTTTCTCACAGAGGGTGATAAATGAATGGAACAAACTGCCAAATGATTGTGTTAATGCTAGTAGTGTGAATATGTTTAAAAATAGAATTGACAGATATCTGATAAGGGCGGTCTACACATAGATGAGAAAATTGTTGGACTCTCAATAAGCCAATGGCTTCCTTGTCCACTTGCCATCTGGAACTTGTTAAATCTTTTTGCTAACTGTGGTAACTAACATCGTAAGTGAGAGTTGCAGTAAATATTGCACGATGAATAAAACAATTCTACCTAAGCACGCATAGTTGGTGGCTCCTTTGACTGAGTCCTGCTGAGACAGCGATAAATGACTGTGGCGTGAGACCACAATTATCCAAGCTGCAACATAAATATATGCATTTAATATTTCATCAACAAATTTAATCTGCTCTTTGACAAAGTCGCTTCTTTCAATATTTGTTGAACGTTAAGTGTAAAGTACAATGGAAAAAGTAATATATATATATATATATATATATATATATATATATATATATATATGTTTGCACGCACGCACGCATGCACGCACACACGCACACACACACACACATATATATATACATAAGGGAAGTAGGGGAATAACGGGATAGTTAAGGATATTTGGCCAATTGAATATTGAACGTATATATTAAGATAAGGTGACCATAGGGTCATAAAATGATAATTCAAAATTAGTCTAAATGTTTTTACTTTTTTAGATATTCAGCAGATTTGTTAAGACGAACATTGTCCCGATTTGCCCCAGGTTTGGGTGGAAGTTGGATAGGTATCTCATTTTACCCCACTTTCATTAATATTTTTTACATGATGTGTTCAATACAGTCAGGGATACCATGGAAACACCCTCACTGTATCCCATCCTGACAAGATGTAACTTATTACACTTACAGATTCGTCTGGTTCTTGTCATTATCACTCAACACTAATCAGAAATAATTGGTTCCATATCAAGCTGTGATGCTACTTTCCTTTCATAGGGCAGCCCCCTTTCATACGCATTGTATCCTTAAAGTTTAGGATTTACTCTAGGAGCTCTCTGCGAAAACAATTGACCAGTAGATCATAAAACCAGAAAAAAACAAAAACAAAAAACTTACTGGGCTTTACATCCTCTGGCAGAAACGCTACGTGTCACAGTGAATATGCTCCCATGGAAAGTTTACATAGTTATTATTATTTAAAGGTGACAACATTTGCTTATGAGCAACAGCACTACAGCATGTATACAGTGTACGTTTCTTGACAATCCATTCAACTACAATAAAGTTAAACACAAAGTTTTAAAAATAAACTCGATTGTGCTAGTCGTCAGTTGAAACACGTGTGCATAAAATTATTATTCACAAGTGTATACTTACTGTAGTATACTGAGTTTCTTCAGTGATTCAAGAGCAGCACCAAGCTTTCGGCCCGCCTCCACCGTTGATAATGATCTTCTGTTGCCGCACAAACTGTAACGTTAATTATATTCCTGAATTAATGCACCACATAACCACATCATTCAGTAATCCCTAATTAGGCAATATTAAAATTCAAATATATTAGCAATATTGTACAACTGGAATTATAACATTGTGCCATTATATATAATATATATATATATATATATATATATATATATATATATATATATATATATATATATATATATATATGTATATATATATATATATACGCACATTATATATATATATATATATATATATATATATATATGTATATATATTCCAATAAAGGCAACACATCCATTTGCTACCATGATCATTATATTCATAAGGGTAACCATAAAGAGAATGTTGTGGTAATATTGTGGGGGAGAGTATATGCATGTTAATAATAAACTTTATTTATACACTTATATCCAGAGTATAGACCCTGTTCCGGAGTGTTTACATTTGATAATAAAAGACTAAATATATATATAAAAATAATGTTGGTAGTTAAACTATATACAAATTGTCAATTGTTATATTCAACTAAGAATAAATGTTATAACAAAACAATTTTTTTTATAACAAAACAAAAAATTTAATTTTTTTATAAATAACTAGGTTATTAAACATTAATGAATAAATATTAATGAATAAATAACTAATATACAATTATAGCTGTAGTAGATAATTATTATGTTTCCTTACTCAAGGCTTTCCAGTTGACTACATCCGCGATGGAGTCCGGCTGAGATAACGACAAGTGCCTGGGGGGTGAGATCACATTCCCGCAAGCTGTAACAACAATTTGCCAATTCTATATTTTATCAACAAAATATCATCCATCCCCTCACAGCATCACTTCTCTCAATTGTCGTAGGACTTTAAATGCAAACTAATTTTTAGATAATAACATTAAATAAATAATGACGTTCAAACGAAAGAGTGGTATTTTATATGTCACTGGACTGTCAAACGACAATCCTGCAGATGAATACATCACTAATGAAAAGATAAAAGATGTTGTTTGCGTGTTTCTGTGTGTGCGTACGTTCGTGCGTGCGTGCGTGCGTGCGTGCGTGTGTGCTGACAACAATTGCAATATAGGTCAGTTGAAACAGGTGTAAATAAAGTTCAGACTCACGACAATTGACGCAGTGATGTCATTGATTCAAGCGCGGCGCAAAACGCACGACTCGCTCCCACAGTCGCTAGCAAGTCTTCGTTGCAGCTCAGGCTTTAAAGAAATGTAATTCATGAAAATGTATTATATATAACAATACACCGAAATTATTACCACACACGTGTTCACACTCGGCTTAACATATATAGGTTTAACATGATTAATGGTCAAACATATCTCCCTGGATCATCAAAACTATGTAAAATGTGTACAAACTGTTATTTGATTATGTATGTATGATCTAATAAAAAAACTTCTCTAAGGTAGAACACGTACTATCCGTGGGAGGTCGCTGCAGCGCCACGGTATTCGACAAACTCCCCGACAGCATATCGCCACTGTATAACTTCATTATATATTCAAAATGTTAATGCGGAGTGTTGTTGGCTGTGCAACGCGATTATTGTTAATGACTTAAATTGTTACGTCATTGCAACTGTGCATCATTTGCATATACGAAACTTTGTTTCAAACAAATACGTAAGTTAATTTATTCCTATTCAAATTGGCAACGCAAACATTATCCACAATTATATGCGATTGCAACTGAGAGATTTATTGAAAATAAAATTGGAGTTTACCAAATGAAATGGCAATATGCAGAATCTGCACATCAAATGTCAATTGTAGCAGTGGTGAAATTGTGACTTACATTACATTCACTGTGTGGCGCCACTGGTGGGGAGTTTGGATATATGACTCCCCACCAGTGGCGCCACTCATCATTTCACGCCGCCGCAACTTACATTTGATGCGCAGATTTTGTATATCTTGGTACACTCCTAATTGTTGTCAAGAAATATCTCAGTTTCAATTGCATACACTTGTGGATATTGTTTATATTGATAGTGTGTGTAGATACACAATAACGTTTGTTTTTTTAACTATATTATACGTTATTCAAGTCGTAAACAACAATGACGTTGACCAGACAACAGTTTCTTTATACCATTCCGCAACTGTTCATTTTGAATTTATAATCAAGTTGTGGCAGTGGTGACATGCTGATATTACCTAGTATTTATCAAGAATTGTGTATGTTGCCAAGCTGCAGCTCGTGCTGCTGCTGCTGCTGCAGCTGCAGCTCCTACTGCTGCTGCTTTTATACCACTATGACAATCGTCCGCCTATTGTACAGAGCAGAATACAAACAAGCTGCTTTGTGAACATCAATCTCCAATGTTTGAGCAATATTTACATATTTTAACAGGGCGGCCTAAATGTATAACATTTCATATTCTTGTGTATTAAGGTGGCCGATGACTACCCAGAAATAAAGTAATTATATTTAAAATGTTAAAGGTTGCTTGAAATACATTATACCCCAAAAGGCAAAAAAAAAAAACACAGGGAGTCCCGTGCAAATTGTTTCAATGTCTGACTTGGTAATAACGACGTCACCTACAAAATTCGCAAAATACGCTACTCTGATCATAATCAGTTATAACACGAAATTTATTTAATATTCAAATATAAAAATTGCAGGAATGTTGCAGTTTTATATGTTCATATTGCATAAAACATAATTTGTCAAACTGGTATAGCAAAAAAATTAAAAAATTATTATTTTAGATATTTTATTAAAAAAAGCGGTAAAACCACATTTTAGAAAAAAATTACAATATTCAATATTTGACACACAAAGAAAACAAAAATAAAATGGATCCTTCATTAAACTGTACTGACAACAGTGTCTGTCAAGCCTATGACAAATCGTATACGGCCTGAAAGGGCTCGATCTGCTCAACACAACAACAAATATAGCCTCTAAAACTTTTTCCAGGAACAGGACGCTCGAATATCATGTGCTTGAGATTCAACCATATCTACGCACGCACACACGCACACGTATTATAGTGCTCTGAGTGCTGACATTAAATGAGAGCTACAATCAGATTAGGTGTCATTAATGCGTGACAGTAACCGTCTAACACCCTACTAGCTAGAATACAGTGCACACGTTGAAGACTTGTAATAATTACTTACTCTAATTCCTGAACGGACTTGTTTTGTGCAAGTCCATCAAACAGTTGCCTCAACAAAAGGTTGTCTAGCCGTAACGTAGTCAAGCTGGCAAAGGAAAGGGTACCACAATTATGAGTTTGTTCGCCATTATACAGCTCTGTTTATATGAATGCTGATATGTTAATTGCGCTAATCAACCTAGCTGTAACCTACTTTAAATTGAACTGGGTATACTGATCTGTAGTTTCATTGTTCATTCAACAGAATCAGCTAGCATGCATGAACCTATCGGGTTGCTAGTCTATTTCGACGTCGGTTCTCAAGAAAATGTTGGTTCAATTGTTACACTGGAAATAGCCAGCTATATATGTTAGGTAATTACTTTCACAAACCAAGATTCTAAAGAAAAATAATAATAACTTTAATAATGATTGACGCCACTTTAGGATTTCATGTGCCAAATTCAGTATAGTGTACATACAATTTATAATTTTTGCAATGATAAATATCTTCAAACAAACTTGCACAATGACCACTTTTCAGTTGAAAACCAATATTAAGTTTAACTTTAATATGCACTAAAAGCACATCTGCTTGATTATTCAAAACCACAATTACTACTGACATTAATACAGATTCCACGCGGCATATCAACGCCTTCTAGATTTGGATAAATTGAAGTGAACTGTTCGCACGACTTACTTGACTTTGAAGATTCGGCATTCTTGCTGCTTCAAAACCCAACATATCGACATCATTTCTGATGGGAACACATTGGAAAATTCGACCACCTCCGGCACAAGGTCTACGAGGTGTGGGCGTTGTGACTCGTAAATGACTGTGAATAGTTGTAGTGGGTCAAACACAACAGCCAGTTTCTCAAGGAAAGCACGAGGATCCAACTGATGCGTGACTGGATCTAGATGCTCCATGAATTTTGCACACTGTGGATCGCACATGAGACCTGTGACAAACATGATCAACATCTCGTGTTGGCGGACTGAGGTTTCATTCTCAACCAGCTTCAGGAGTTCTGTACGTGGTCCTCTCAACATTCCGACAGCTGCAAGCATTTCCTGAATTGTTAAATGGCTGAACGCCCAGCATTTTTTTTTAACCGCTTTTCATCTGGTCTCTCTTCACAGATTCCGCCAGGAACCCGGTGTTTCTGTCCGTGTCACATATGTGAAAGTTATGAAGGTCTGCTTCATAGATGACGATTCGCAGTGGACTTGACATTGTGCAGTGCTTCGCCAACTCCGCGTGGTTCTTCAAAGAATTGCCCACTACTTCAAATATCTTATTTGCCTGCATTTGTGCCTTCATGCTTTTCATCAAAGGATGCAGTTTTCTTGCAAGGTTTATTACTGCAAATATATACAATTGTGACATGGTGTTTACCGATGGTGTATCTTCACCATGGGTTGATGAATGCATATCGGAAAGACACACACAGACGAAGTTGCATTGAACTGGAACATAACACATAGTGGCAATGTTCACATTGTTCTGAAGATAATCCGTGATGAACTTCTTTAATTCAGTGTTTTCTCCGCTGAATTTATGTATGTACTTCTCGATGCTCTCTTGGGGGAAGCCGTACAGTTCAGCCGTACGGTCACAAACAGGAATGTTGTCATTTGGTCTAGATGTGATCATGATCTTCGCCCCTGGCAGCATGCCTTTGTCTATGATACTTGAGAGTAATGTGCTCAGTTCGAGCTCCTTGCTGTAATCTCGTTCTATGGCCGTCTTATCTATAGGAGTACATTCATCCGCCCCTTCCAGGATTATCATCACGTGCTTTCGGTTCTTGCTTAGAAGTTTAAGTGCTGCGGTCTTCTCTTCTTCATCCAATAACAGTCCATCCAGCAAGAGATCACCAAGAGTCCACTTCCTGTCCTGTCGCAGTTGCCGTAAGGTGATTACAAATAAATACTTGACGTCACCCTTCCAAAGCTTTCTGCAAGCCCACTGGTTTGCAATATACTTAACGAGTGTTGTCTTTCCGACACCCGCTTTCCCTAGAAGTAGGACTTTTCTGGGAGCCTGCCTGTCTTGAAGCTTGTCGAAGATTTCTGACATTTGAATAGGTTCACTAATCATCATGCGTCGCTGAATTTCCATCACATCACGATAGCCAAGTGTTTCTGGGAGTTTTGTTGAACTGAACCTCTGCAGTCGTAGCTCGACAAATATATCATCAAAAGAGGCTTCAATGCACGATTCTGGATCAACGGAGCATTGCAACTGAGTTTTCAAATCGCTGTATAACTCTCGTAACGCTTCCTTCAATTTTGCTGAAAACAAAAAAGTAAAGGCAATTGGTCACTGTTTACCCAACCAGGCATTGCTTTACTGCTTTGTTATACAATTATTTTGTTCATGTGTGAAAATGTTGACCACAGTTTCAGACCATCATATGTCATCATCATTACCACCACATCAAAACGATTATGTGACAGAAGGAACATGTCACAACATTAAACTACTTAGTTTACCTGCAAATGTTGAACATGTTGGTATAAATGGACCGTAAAGGAAGGTCTTCAAAAGTCATTACGAAAAAACAATTATAGCAAGTAAGCTTCTCATCAACAACGACAAAGATAACAACAACAACAACAATAACAGTGACACAAGACTCCAAGACTTAACGCACTTACATATTCATCGGCAAATTCAGTTTCTATGCACCAACAACATAAGATGAAGAAGAAAATGATGACTACTTCTTTGCTTGCCTTATCTAATGATATAAACAGTCAACATGATTGGAAGAGAATGTTGCAGCATGGAACAACATCAACAACAACAACAGCACCAAAAAAACAACAACAACAACACACAACAAAGACAACTTTCATTCCAAGTGTAAATAACACGCGCAGATCATCGCTGCTGGAAACATTGACTGCAACCAACCAAAACATATAAGAAACCCCCTCATTTTAAGAGCTGATACTGAACAACAAATGTCTTTTTGGGATATTGACAATATTTGAAGTTTAAAAAAATTAGAGCAGAAGTGACAAAAACTCAAGGTCAACGTCTGAATATATAAATACAATACTCTGGTGTGAATACAATACTCTACAACGTTCAGAATACAAATACTGTTGCAAACACAGTTTGGTTATGTTGAGAAAGTATAACAATGCTAAACTAACATGTTGGGCATAAATATTTTGAAATCCCACCAATAAATAATCCAGCAGGTATCGATCTCTATGTTGTGTAAAGATGTCTACAAGAACAGGAATGCTATTTAAATGCTATTAATGAGAAACAATTCTTCTTCGTCATCTTCTGGTTAATTACACAACGTCAATGCGTCTGTCCTCAGAATTCGTAATCGATCCTTCGCTACAGCGGCACGGTCGGCACATGCACATAGTATACACATAGTATACACATAGTATACACATAGTATACACATACTATACAAATCATTATGTGAATTATGTGATTTTCTTCTATTCACAGCGTTTCGACTACCCTCAGTAGCCTTCATCAGATTCCGACTCGGCCACACGTTTATATACTTAAAAAAAATGAATGACTGTACCTTTTACCTTCTTCTTTGATCTTGTTTTTCTCTCCCCTTTGAGCTGTTGTGCTTTCATTCGTTCTTGTTGTTCTAATTGTTCCAAAAGAAATGTGTGTTAGCAGCACAAAAACTTCTAGCAATATGGTGTACAGCTAACTATATTAACAAAGGTAAAGTTGGTAATGTAGGGTAGCCTGAATTGTGTTTACACGGCCGATTATTTCACCTCATGTCTGTCGACCATACAAGCACATAATCTCTCGTGTATACTGGTCTTTGCCTACTTTTAATCGACTTTTCAAGATCCGCTGTTTTCGTGTGGCAAACGACGAACAGCCACTTAGATGTGTGCATTATGCGACATTTAAAAATAATTTATTACTATATATTTAATATATTAATTAATTAATTTCTACGACACCATATATTAAGAACCTATATAAAATAACAGTAGAACTGACACACCATGTCAACACAGTGACAGGGACTTCCCCGGAATCGTATATTTATGGACGGAATTTGTTACGCAGAATGAGCAGACTACATACTTGTTGTTGTTAATTATCTCAGTAAACGTACCTTGTAGATGTGCTACTTTCCTTTCAAGTGATCCAATTGTATCATCCACCACGTTCTGTAGCCGCATCATCAGGGCAGTGTTAGAGCTCATAAGTTGGCGGATGTCAGTTTGGTTCTGGAACGCAAAGCGTAGACAAGGTTTACTTGAGTAACATTGTCATTACGCGAGAAAAACGCTAACAGCATGACACATGCAATGATTAATTTCATAATAAAATACACAAAACACATGACACCATGCACTCAAAATAAGTACAAGCTGAAATAATGTCAGTAGTAATAATTAATTATTTGGATTACTAATATTGGTAAAGCGCCAAATATTTGGACTATCCTATTCATATGCATATGAGTACAGTCATAGGATAATGTTGTGTGTGTGTGCGTGCGTGCGCGCGCGCGTGTGTGTGCGCGCGTGTTTCAAGATTATTGGGATAAACGTTCTGGTTTAGACGGTTCATACACCCACAGTAATAATTACATACGGAATGACAACATATGACAGCACGACTACGCTTCCATAATGAAGTCGTTCATGCTACTGGTTCAAGGATTTGTGGCTTTAAATATTTACCTGATTGATATCAGATGATTGCTGCTGGATATCTGATGACTGCTGCTGGATATCTGTTCGCTGCTGTTGGATGGCTGACGCCTGGCTTGCAAGGACTTGTTTCCAAGAATTGCGCTCGTTGTCAAGGAATACTTTGTCATTGATGTCAATGACAGCCAGCTCGATCTAGAAAACGGGACTTCTGTTATAATCTGTGCACATATAATTTTACTGAAAACTCCACAGTGAATGCTACAATGCACGGTATAGAAGAACACCGTCGTTACAGCATGTCTAACCGACAGCTACAGTTTGTGCATCCATTAAGCTAAGTGTAAGAGCGTATATAACATAATGGCCAGATTCGGTAGATATCATAAATGTGTATTTAATAAATAGCTCATGCATTCATACCTGTTGAATGTTTGTCAGAGCACGTTGGGCTGCCGGATCCCCATGACGCTGGTGTAGATCAATAAGCATACCTTCCATTGTCTGCACGATATCGGACAGTTCAACCACCGTCAACTGCATTGTTTTTGTATGCATTAGGTCATTTCGTTTTCCCCTTACCTGAAACACATGATTGCACAGTATAATATACTATTATGGCAAAGCACAACATAAAATTTTCACAAGAAAACCGTACCTATGAAAACATTAACACACAGTAATATTACATTGCAGAACTAAAACATTATGATTATTGATGAATTATATATATTTTATATATATATATATATATATATATATATATATATATATATATATATATATATATATATATATATATATATATATATATATATATATATATATATATATATATATATATATATATATATATATATATATATATATATATGTATATATATATATATATATATATATATATATATATATATATATATATATATATATATATATATATATATATATATATATATATATATATATATATATATATATATATATATATATATATATATATGTATATATATATGTATATATATATATATATATATATGTATATATATATATATATATATATATATATATATATATATATATATATATATATATATATATATATATATATGTATATATATATATATGTATATATATATATATATATGTATATATATATATGTATATATATATATATATATATATATATATATATATATATATATATATATATATATATATATATATATATATATACGTATGCACGCACGCACGCATGTACACACGTACGCATGCATGGATGTAGGCATCTACACACGTACGGACGTACGTGTGTGTATGTGTGTGTGTGTGTGTGTGTGCGTGTGCGTGTGCGTGTGCGTGTGCGTGTGCGTGTGCGTGTGCGTGTGCGTGTGCGTGTGCGTGTGCGTGTGCGTGTGCGTGTGCGTGTGTGAGTGTAAGTGTTCGTGTGTATGTATGAATGTAGGTATGTAGGTACGTATGTAGGTAGGTATGCATGTATACTCACAGCATCAACCTTTGTTGTATCAACAATAGTGGCAAAGTGTTTGCAATTTGTAATCAGTTGTATGACACCCGATGCATCGGTATCTGAAGAGTTGATACTTGATTGATCCTGTCCTGTACCCATGTACGTCTTAGCAACTTGCCAAGGTTGTAGCTGCCATTGACGGATGTCAGCGTTACTCATTGTTAACCGGGTGGTCGACCGAGTGCGCCGTGCTGCAATCGCAGATAGCCAATTTGAACATACATTGGTAGGACAGTTAATGGTCCATTGTCGGGTGACGAATTGTACATCTGAAGAAGAACATGGACCATTGCACGGTGTTCGTCCACACTGATTCACAAGCAATTGGTGAAGCTTCTTCATCTCGACATCACAGAACGTGCGTAATACACCAACAGTCCAATTCAGTGCCTGAGTAGCCTTTAGCCATCGAATGTAGCCGGGATTGTTCAATTGGCCAACAACTGGATTTGCACCTGCTGGTGCAGCAGCTGCTGAGGTCATGACAGTCCGATGGGCTGAAGTCACCTCTAGTGAAATTGATGTGGTGATGTTTTCGTTGGTCACATGTTCTGCAAAGAAAAACAACTCAGTGCACTAACGAAGAAGTAATAGAGAATAATATACTCAGAAATGTACTGACAATAACAATAAAAATTTTGTATGAAATATTAGTAAATGTGTTTGATATTCAACCTGAAAAAAAACACATGGTAATGGCCGCACACACGCACACACGCACGCACGCACGCACGCACGCACGCATGCACACACTGATATGATGTACGCAATGGAACTTTTTTTTATTGTATTCCATGTCATCCGTAGTAAAGGCCTCTCATTTATTCGAAGACAGTTTATTATTGAGTAACACATCTCGCACCGTTTGCAGTTGCTCGATAAGAAGGTATTTCACCCATCGAAGACATAGTATAATATATTATTACAACACAACATTGGATGGTTGGATACAATCAAATCCCTGGAAGAAAGGGCGACCAGAGTTATGAAACGTTCTCAGTAATGTTTCTACGCTCACTGTGTAGATGTCGTAATTGTTTACGAAGGTTTAGTAGTTTACGAAAATCATACAAAAAGTAATTCATTTACCCATCGTGACTCAACTTACCCACTTGGCCCAAATTACCCCACTCCAAGTGGTAGTTGAGCCAGTGTATTTAATAGTTTTTTTGTAGCAGCACTGAACATGTCAACATCGAGGGAGAACATATTGAGAAAGGCCCTAACGCGCCACATAATTGCGTATGTCATTAATAATTTGAAACACACTGTTTAGAAATACGGCTTACTTTTATTAATCAAAGCGGGTATATCAATTAAAATCAATTAAAAAATTGTATTAGATAAAATAAACAAAAGCGTTTTGGGCCTTTAGTGGAATATGTCCCCAAAGCACCCCCTTGCTTTCACCAAAGAACCCCCTTGCTTTCACCAAAGCACCCCCTTACTTTCACCAAAGCACCCCCTTGCTTTCACCAAAGCACCCCCCTTGCTTTCACCGAAGCACCCCCCTTGCTTTCACCAAAGCACCCCCTTGCTTTCACCAAAGCACCCCCTTGCTTTCACCAAAGCGCGCCTACGTAGCGATGGTTACAATCGCAGACAAAGGTCACACACAAAACCACATTTAACATGGATTACGATGATATTAATGACAGTGATGATGACGATGATCATCATGATGATCAACATGATAATGATGAAGATTTGCGGTATTGTGTGTGGCGCGGTAGTGCAGCGGTTAGAACAATGGGCTCTCAATCGAGAGAACCCGGGTTCGAATCACTTTGCTGCTATTTCGAAGATTGGGAAGTTTCTTCAGCCCACGTTGCCTCAGTTCGCGCATCAGTATAACTTAGTACTTGGCAATATACGGTGATGGATATGTGAACGAACAGCACTCGCGCAGTGATTGCAGAGTGACTGAATGCTTCCCAGAGAATACACGATTGGTTTGGAATGAACCGGAATGTAAAGCGTTTTGAGCGGTCCTAAGGACAGGATACCGCGATATGTATGAGGATGGTTTTTATGATGATGATGAAGGTGACGAAGATGAAAAAGAGGAGGAAGCTGATGATAAGGATGTTGGCTAGATGGTGAGGATCATTAGGAGGAGGAAGACGATAACAATGAAGACGGAGATATGGCGATGAGGATGAGGCGATCAAGAGGAAGATAACAAGGAGGAAGATAACGACGAGAGTGGTGAAGATGATGATGGCGATAATGAGAAGGATGATGGGGATGGTTAAGAGGAGATAAAGAGGATTGTTAGGATGAGAGTGATTAGGAGGAGGATGATGAGGAGGAAGGTGAGGATGATAACGATGATGATGGTGAGGAGAAAGGTCAGGATGAGGATGACGGGGATGATGAGGAGGATGAGTAGTTGAAAGGTGATGGCAACTGCTCTCATATGTGTTGGCTTACGTTTGGAAACTGAACGCAACATTGTCCAAGAGCAGCGTCAGCGAGAACACGCGTCCGCGACCACCGCGACTATCCCCATTGACGACCTACCGGGAGAGAGATTCACGTAGATATTATGACAATGACTGTTATATATCTTATATATCCTATATATACCCAAGCTGCATATGTTTGCTTGCATCCGACCGCTGACCAGTTGTGACGCAACCAATGCCCTGGGAATTTAGAATTTAGCCGAAGAGTATTTGTAAGTAGCTACGCGGATGTTCGACAGAACCCAATTCTGCCATTGTGCATGGTTCACTCGTGGGAATATTATAGGCTCGCGGCGCCGATGGCGAAACGATTACGATGAAAATATAAAGCTTTGCATACTAACTCCTTAGGTGTGGTGGCAAAGCGTTAATTACTTAGTTTTGATAACATCGAGTTGAGACGGACATGTTTCAACTATGACATCTTATCTCGCTTGTGTTCTCCGGTGTAAGTTGATATCGCCGGTTTGTGTCGTTGCCCTCGGCCCTTGAATCACACATGCAGAACACGGCGACGATTGAATGCAATGTCTGACGACTTATCATCAGTGGCATCTGTTTTACGTAATTGCATAACCTGGTTCATTATTTCTTTTCTTCAGTTTGACCGGGGTGAAACGCACACACAGTCACGCATGTATGTTGTTCTATAATTAATGCCATGTCATTGCTTATGAAGGTGTAATCTTACGACAGGTATGCGGTGTGGAAGCCTGTTACCGAAACTTGTGTCGGCACGAAGTTGAAAGATAGAATCACCGGAAGATAGTGTTCAAAATATTTTTATATGAAACTCTGGTTTTATAGGACATCCACAGCAATTAATTAATCACATAACTCACAGGTTGCACATAGAAAGGATGCCTCGTCAGCACCTGTGGAATAAAAACACCTTTCGCATTTCGGACATAATCTTCTGCATGATCTGCTCCCCGATGATGGCACTAATCTCATTTTGTATTATCTACAAGACCTACCGGGGGTTATTGTTTTGTGCCGCCAAATGCGTCTCTAGAAAACATTGTCGCGATTCTCATCAGCGTCGAGATGGGTTGCGTCATGGCGGTGGCTTCTCAAGTACTAACAAGTACACTGACAAAAATCAAGTAGCGTTTCGTATTGGGTACTGCGAAAATAAGACAGGATGGGGAGTATGGGGTGGGTGGGGGGGGCGGAGCAAATCAGAATGAATGGGAGACAAATGGCAGTACTGGACCAGGCGGCAGTTCCCTTGGTGTGTGTGTGTGTGTGTGTGTGTGTGTGTGTGTGTGTGTGTGTGTGTGTGTGTGTGTGTGTGTGCGTGCGTGCGTGTGTGCGTGCGTGCGTGCGTGTGTTTTAGAATTGCCCACATGTGAGAAAAATGTGCTGGAGGGCACCTTCTCGCATTGTCTTAACAACTAATTGTGACGTGATGAAAAAATCCGGCCGAAGTAAGGGGGGAGGAGGTTTCCCGGGCACCTGTTGGACACCCCAAGGATCCGCCCATGACATACTGTCTGCCATGTCGCCATTCAGCACTAATAGCAGACCTACTGTGCTCAGCTGAAGATATTACATATAAAACATTAACATATAATGAGTCACTGCGACGAATATAATGTGTTGTGATGCGCTTGGGTTGGCGTAGACCTTATATGAATGATATCTGCTCGATCGATAGCTCACAGTGGACGAGACGTGTTGGTCGTGCAACAGCCCGGGGCACCAATCCTCGGCCACTGTGAGAAAGACTACATGTTGTGCACCACGTTATCTCTCTTTTTCTCGCTGTAAACACTTTTAAATGTAGACTGGTCAGTTTGTTTCATTGTCTACGTTAAAAAAAATATAGAAACATTGAATTAGTACACTGATGTTGGGTGGATGCGTGTGCGCAGGAATCCATGTAGTCACGCACGACGTGTGGGGTAGATTGTTTCTCTGCGACTCACGCGCACGAAGGATTGGGTAAACACGGGGGGGGGGGGGGGCAGTGGTACGAGTTATCTGTTTGCCAACAATTCATGGGTGTCTGTGCATTGTTCTGTCCCACCTTTATTTTAAACAAGGAAATACTCATACATATAGTGTGCATGCACACTCAGTTATTATAGGACTTTCATTATAAGAGGGAAACCGTAAAAACCCTCTTTTATTTGTGAATCACATGACTTACCGCTCAAACACAACATTTAAATATTAATAAAGTGTCATCAGTTGTAGTTTTTTCACTCAATGTGTGAAAGTTAAATTGTGTTTTGCTCTCCTGACACAAACGTTTAGTAGAGGACTTCATTTAAATCTTAGGACAGCGAGTTAGTCACTCAATGTGTGAACGTTAAATGGGCTGAACATGACTAGCTCACATCATACACTTTGAAGACCTACACGCTGCAATGTAGCGCGCTCGTGTTTACCAGTAAATGTAAATACAGTTCACGATAGATAACTACTCGGGGGGCTACTGGCACTCAATTCTCACACCCCTAGGGGCTACATTGACGGGGGCTGCTGGGATGATGTCCACACAACAGGTAGGTAGGGCGTGGGAAGTCCACAAAAAGTGGGTCTACGTGAACTGTTTAGGAAGAAGTTAGTTAGAAGACAGTACAGGTGTACTCGATTTTAGTTGGAACATATAAGGCATCGCATAACTGTTTAAACTCACAAATATTTTCGTAAAGACAAGATTGTATTTAACCCTACTGCAATCTCTAACTCCAGGTGATACTGCGCGGATTGCTTCCAGTGAGCATTCAGAGCAGACCACCTGTACTCAGTTGAACAATATTACTTGTGAAACATTCACATACAGTGGAACTACTGTAACCCATATGTTATGTTGTGGTACGCTTGGGTTGGCGTTGACTACGACGGTATATGAATGTTATCTCTTCGAACGACAAACCCACTACGGGTGGCGTATTGGTGTTGAACCAACCCTGGAGCACCAAATCCTCTGTCGTTCCAACCAGGTGCACAAGTCATTTAGGCCCACACGGCCAATGAAAGAGGTGCACGCGTGTTTCACGTGATGGAATTGTGGGCCGTTTACTTGCACTAAACTAGATGACGGCTCGTTTCTAAATGCATATCCATATATGGGCATATACCCGGACTCACCGCTTAACGTCACACTTGCATAGATAGGGAGCTTATAGCATTCCATTGGGTATGGCAATACATTGAATGAGTGTTGCTATTTGCATCACCCATGGCCGTCGCATTTTGTTTCCGTATATTGTGTGCGTGCCTGCGTGCGTGCGTGCGTGCGTGCGTGAGTGCGTGCGTGCGAGGCCACGGGCCGCGTTGGGCCGGGCCTCTATAATTTTTCGACGGGCCGGGCCCTCCGTCTACACTTTACGGGCGCGGCCCGGACCTGGGCTGAAACAAAGTAACAGTTCGGGAATGTGCCAGGCGTAAGCCTAATAAAACACATGTTGTTATTAAAATTTTATTTTATTTTATTCATCAGAGTTGTTGCATGTTTCCTTTCGTTCTTCGTCAGTTCAAATTTGACTAGTTCTAACCTAATCCCATCGGTATGTACACAGTTTACGGACGCACATTGGCAGTTACTACAGTTCGACAGTTATTTTCGGCTAATTTGCTGTCGGGCTTTGGCCTATGGCTATGGCCCTCAAGCACACTGATTTTGTCTATAATGTCGAGTGTAAGTGTGTTATTAGTATACTATATGGGTTACCACCCCGTATGTAAAAGATGTAATATAACGCATACGGAGCACATTAAAACGGTTACATCAAATTGGCTGTCAGAACACACTTTCATTTTGTGAGAATGTTAATGCATCGAAAGGACAAATCAGAGGACGTATGTAGGATGTATACCAGATCACACGTAGGAGCTGCAAGAACACCTACTTTGGGGAAACAGGGAGAATACTTGAGGAGCATAATAAGGAAGTTGAGACCATCACTAACAGACGGTTTACCCGTGAACAGAAGAGAGAGAGAGAGAGTCATCAAATGTAAAACATAAGTAAATTATCACAGATAGTGTCACCATAACTAACTGCATACTAGACTGCGAGGGAGTCAATGTGCTTAATAGAGAAGCCACAGAATGAGTAGATGGTAAAAATCACCTTATTATTAAGAAAGACAACAGTTTTTATGAACCGAGACGAGGACGTACAGGGTCCATTCTTCTCTGGGAAGCATTCAGCAATGCTGCAATTATGGCGTGAAGATTATATATCCGCCACAGAAATTGCCCAATGTTCGAAACAACAACAAGTGAACCCGGATTTCTCGATTGACTGTCCGATGTTCTAAGAACTTCGCTTCCGCACTATGCGTATGGGACCAACTGCTTGCCCCACCATCTGGTGAGCAGAAGAAGAACTGCAGTATTAGCATTCAGTTTCCGAAGAAATCGACCGACGGTCATCAAAACGTAGCAGTGAGTGAGATAACTAATTGTAAATAAGTGAAATAAATAAAAATGGTTTTATAATGATAATAATAATAATTAACTTATATGGCGCCTATATCCTCAGGAATCTGAGCTCAGAGGCCCAACAAAACAGAATCATTAAGCATAATCATGAACAGAGACGTGCAAAAGTCATTACCAGAAAAAGGGACAATCGAAGAGTTATGGTGGAAATGTAATTTGGAATAAATAGATCTTGAATTTGTTTTGGAAGATAGCTATAGTTTCAGATATTTTCAAAGTGAAGGGGAGTTCATTCCAGACCCTAGGCGCAGCGACAGAGAAAGCATGTTTGCCTAAGTTAAGTTTTGTTTTAGGTACAATAAGTTGTTTTGATATTGATGACCTGGGGTCTACGTTGTTGTACTGCACCTCCGAAACCGTTATTGTGACATTCGTTTACGGTGAATGTTACAGTATGTTTGGCTTATGACTGTATATCCTTTGTGTCTTGTTATATTAACTTATTTCCTCCTACGTTGATGTGTTATTGTTCGTAGAAAGATCATATAACTGGCGGTGACATCGTTCTCAATGACTATGTTTTCCCACTGGCGTCACACAGCTGTTCCGAATAACGCATTCAGGTATTACATAGTTCAGTTCCTGACAATAACATATACACAGGGGCACCTGTAAAATATGTTTACAAAAATACACTTACCGAGTCACGATCCCATATTAGCAATATTGACGGCTTTGTTTTCTTTAAACTGAACAGAGACGTTGAAAAACTACTACATGTCCAAACTCTCACAACCACATAGCTGTCATGTCGGGCAACATAGTGAAGGTCTGCTGATTCGACCGTAGGGTTACCCGGATCTACTTTTGAATGTGTAAGGGCGTGGTACTACATTGGTCGACTATGTCTCGCATATAAACGTCGAACTCAACTGTAGGCTCCCGTGGTGCTGTTGCAGTGGGGGGGGGGGGGGTCACTGTCGAAATCAGTCAGGCATGTCATGGAGACTTTGACGTCACTCGTACACTTGTCTGTACGTTTGGCATGACGATGCCGTTGGGTAAACAAATGCCTACACAATCTATACAGATGCAGCGATGAGGTGGTGCTAGGTAATTAAAAACAGGCTACCGTCAGAACACCATCGAAGAAAACATACGCACGCGTTTAATGATACAATATAACCACACACTAACTTATGATTATCTCCTCTACGTATTCAACTAACAACACTGTGTCATATATAAAAGATGCATACATTAAATTAACATCACAAGTTAATAGTTACAGATTGCATTTCTTGTAACGCTCGCGACTGAGTTGTGGGTCCCCCGTGAGTTTGTCACGCTCGACTCGGTAGATCGACCTATATCTACAACGTCACAGTAAAGACACCCGACTCCGAGCCGTGCGACCATGCTTATTTGATTAAGCTGATAACATTCGCCTAGCAGATATCAGAACAAACTGCGTAACACAAAACAACATTTTGCCATTCCATAAGTATGAACATCGTTAACTATTTTGTGGATTTTGGGAATGTCACATTTCTGTTGAAAGGCTTTTTCTCTCCGCCAGCTAAGAACATTCGTCTTTTCATGACGCTAGGGGGAAGTTATTTGTTCTTCCATTGCCAAAAGTCGCGTGCGTGCCCCAGCGGGTCCGCGGTTCTCCTTGCTCCGAACGGTCGAATGTAGCGTCCGAGTTCCCGTTGGTCATCCGTTCTCACAAACCCTTAATTCCTGTAGTCATGTGCGATGCTATGTACTGTGTTCAGTACGTCGCGTATATCATCCCCTCTGATTTCCCGTTCTCCCAGCCCCAGTCCAAGTTCCCGCCGATCTTCTTGTTTCCAACATCTGCATACGCGTCTGAATCCCCACTGGACTCCCGTTCTTCCAGCCATATACGTCGCTCAACCTTTCTGTTCCACTCTGTAGACCCGTGCGTACATGCATCCCACCTGATCTTCCATTCTATTATGCAGCCTCATACGTCGTCTACAATTCCCCACGTACGCCGGCTGGTCTCCCGTTTTCCCAGCCCCAGCTTCGTTCATTGTCCCAAACCCTTACGTCGAGACCGAGTCCCCGCACGTCTTCCGTTCTACCTGCCCCGCGTGTAAATTCTACTTGGTCGTTCATTTTCCGTCACGCTCGTCGCATTCTAGTCTTGCGAACTACTCGTCCCGTATACCGCGTATCAGTCGGCGTTATTGGCCGTTCACAATTACTCACATTTACATATTCGTACACAGCGAACTAATGTTCATTCCCCTGAATGAATACTTTAAAATGTTGATTATTTTCCAGATTGAAAAATATGCCGTTGTAATCAAATCAAATCAGATCAAGTTTATTTAGACACCGCATGTCTCTAAAAATAGAATCAGGGGTGTTTACAATAAAAATAAATAAGTAAAATAAATAAATTAATAAAATATCTTACATTAGTGAATATAATTATTACAATACAGGCATTACATAAAACAACACACACATACACATGCAAACATGTACATATACACATACACACACATACACATGCATACACATACGTACATACACACATACATACATGCACACACACATATATATATATATATATATATATATATATATATATATATATATCACGATTTATTAATTTCTAAAACAATAGACATTCTTGCTGTAACTGAGACCTGGTTCAGACCACATGATACAGTTGCCTGCATTGCTGACATTTCTCCTTCTGGTTATACCTTCCATCACCGACCACGTTCAGTTAGACGAGGTGGTGTTGTTGGCTTTTTGGTATCAAAACAGTTCAAAGTTAAATTACATTCGAACCATGAATACTCTAGTTTTGAATCCATTTCTGTTGAAATTTCATATTCTTCTTTCTCCCGCTTATTTCGTCTGTATTTATCGCCTTCCAGGACACCCAGCCAATTTCTTTGAACAATTCCAGGATCTACTGGAAAATGTGGCACCTATTCATTCAGAATTTTATGTTTTTGGTGATTTTAATCTTCATTTGGACATACCTTCAGCAATAACAACTACCTTTAATGACATCCTGTTATCCTTTGATTTGAAACGACATGTTACCTTTTCGACACACATACATGGCCACTGGCTTGATCTTTTCATAACTCGTTCAAATTGTTGCAATATCAAAACACCTACAGTTTCGGATGGTTTATCAGAAAACCACACAGTCATTGTCGATGTTAACGTTTCCAGAACTAAATTAGAATCAAAACACAATGTATTTTACAGACGTATTCATAAGATTAACATCGCTGCTTTAAAGGCTGACATCCTTAAATCCGACCGAATTATAAAAACAAAGGGACACCTATCCGATTTGTGTGGACAGTACTATCAAGTACTCAAGTCTTTACTTAACAAACATGCACCTGTAAGATCCAAATCTGTATCACAAAAGCCACCCGCTCCATGGATGACTCCCGAAATTCTACAATATAAAAGGCGTCGTCGTTATCTTGAGCGCGTATGGCGCAAATCACGCTCGTCTGTGGACAGGTCGCGTTATTCAAAACTCTGTCAATACTGCAACAGAGAAATGGCTAAAGCTAAATCGGATTATTACACAAATATTGTCTCAAATAACTCTGAAAGTCCACGTCAGCTATGGAACTGCATAAATCAAATTCTACACAGGCGGCCTGCTCCATCTCTTCCTAATCATGTTTCAATCAAGTCTCTATGTGACACGTTCTCTAGTTCTTTCAATGACAAAATCAGTCTTATCCATTCTGCTTTCCCAGATCATACTTTTGGTACTGTAAACGTGGCCTCCACGAGTAAATTCTTTACTTGTATAATTTGAACCTGCCACTGTCTTCCCCAAATAAGTCCTGTGAGCTTGATCCACTACCAACCGTACTGTTGAAAGCATGTCTTGATACATTGCTCAAACCGATAACGGATATTATAAATGCATCACTTTGTTCTGGCTTGTTTCCGGATGATTTCAAACATGCCCATGTCAACCCACTTCTTAAGAAGACATCTTTGCCTAAAGAAGATTTAAACAGTTATTGACCTGTTTCCAATCTCAGCTTTATTTCCAAAATACTTGAGAAAGTCGTAGCAAGCCGTCTAAGGTCTCACATCAGCTTAAATAGCTTATCTAATGTGTCACAATCAGCTTACAAAGAGTTTCATTATACAGAAACTGCTCTCTTAAAAGTACACAATGATGTTACCTTAACATTGACAAAGGAAAAGTAATAGCACTTACCTTGCTGGATATGTCTGCCGCCTTTGATACCATAGATCACGGCATCCTTATTTAACGCTTATTATTGTGGTATGGCATATCTGGCACAGCTCTGAACTTCGTGTGGTGTCCCCCAGGGTTCTGTTCTGGGGCCTTCGCTGTTCACTCTTTACACTACGCCACTCAGCTCTGTTATCCAAAATCATAATTTGGACCACCACCTTTACGCAGATGATACACATATCTACATTTCTTTGGCTACCTCGGACACAAATCGCTCCCTAAATCATATCTTCCTCTGGATGACTGACAGCAAATTAAAGTTAAATGCAGACAAAACTGAATTTCTCATCATTGGTACTCCAAAGCAGTGTGGCAAACTTGATGGTTTTTCCCGACATGTATCCTGAATCAAACTATCACACCAGCAGCCTCAGCGAAGAATTTGGGAGTCACTTTTGATAAGAATTTCAACTTTAGACAACATATTTCTCAAACGTGTCGTTGCTGTTTTTATCATATCCGTGATCTTCGCCGTATTCGCCGGTATATGTCACTTTCTGTCGCTAAAACTATTGCAACAGCTCTTGTTAGCAGCAGACTTGATTACTGCAATTCCCTCCTTCATAATATTGCTATCAAGGATATTACAAACCTTCAACGTGTCCAAATTTGTCTGGCTAGGGTAGTTACACGATCTCCTCGTTTCTCTCGCTCAGTGCCCTCTTCTAAAATCATTGCATTGGCTTCCTGTGCGATATCACATTATTTTTAAGATCTGTACAATTACCTATCAAGCCCTTTCAACCAAACAACCTGCATATTTACATTCAATGCTCACTCCAGCAAGACAGCTCAGACAACTTCGGTCGTCTGGTTCTGGTTTACTTTCTGTTCCCAGAGTTAAGACAAACGCTGGAACTCGAGCTTTCTCGGTTGCCGCACCAACCATGTGGAATTCACTCCCCGACAGTGTAAAATCAGCAAGAAATATAGCTTCATTTCGCCGTAATCTAAAAACCTATCTTTTCAAAATGGCCTATCCTCCTTAGCTTCTTGGCACCTCCATCCATCGGTTGACGACTTTTTGCATTGTACATGGTCACGAGAATGCCCAATCCTTTGGTTTTGTTGCGCCACTGAGCTCGCATTTTCCCAGGATATTGGCGCCAAAGAAGTATTTTATTATTATTAATATTATTATTATTATATATATATATATATATATATATATATATATATATATATATATATATATATATATATATATATATATATATATATATATATATAAATATAAATATATATATATATACATCCATATACACATAAACGCACACACACATATACATACATATACACATACATACACATACACATATACATATATACATATACATCTATACATACATACACACATTATACATGTACATACACACACACACACACACACACACACACACACACACACACACACACACACACACACACACACACACACACACACACACAATTACGAAAAAGCTTGTTTAAAGAGAAAGGTTTTCAAGTCCCTCTTAAAATGTTTAGAATCGCGTTGCGTTCTTAGCCCTATTGGAAGAGTGGTCCAGGGGTTCGGACCTACACACGAGAAAGCTTGTCGGCCGAGCCGTTCAAGGTTTACCTAGGAACAACCATTTAACAAGATTTAACAAGATTTGCCATCCAAGCCAAATGCCCAGATGGCAAGTGGACAAGGAAGCCATTGGCTTATCGAGAGTCCAACAATGTTCATCTATTTATAACCCGCCCTCCTGAGATATGTGTCAACCTTGTTTTTAAAAATATTCACGCTGCCAGCAGTTACACAATCTGTAGACAATTTGTTCCATTCATTTATTGTCCTCTGTGAGAACGAGTGCTTCCTGATATCCAATCTACATTGATCCTTTACTAATTTTACTTCATGTCCTCTAGTTCTGCTATCCATCTTGAGTGAGAAAAACATATTTCCATCAACATTTTCATACCCATTCAATATCTTAAACAATTCAATCTGATCTCCTCTTAACCTCCTTGTCTCTACAGTTGTTAAACCACATTCTTTCAGGCGTTCTTCATAACTAAGCTCTCAAAGTTCTGGAATCATTTTAGTTGCTCTCCTTTGTATGAGTTCAAGCGTATCTATATCCTTCTTACGACATGGTCTCCATGCTTTTATACAGTATTCTAAATTAGGTCTAACTATTGCTTTGTAAAGAGGTATAATTAACTTTTTTCCCTTGTATGTTATGTTTCTTCTAATCAATCCAAGAATTTGATTACCCTTTGAAGCTGCAATACCACACTGCTATGAAACTTTCATATCAGCGCTTATTGTAACTCCTAAGTCCTTTTCTTTTACAGTAGTACCCAGAACAGTATCTCCCATTTTATAGTTTACATTCAAGTTCCCATGTCCTGTATGTAGGCATTTACATTTCCCAAAATTGAACAGCATCTGCCATTTCTCAGACCATTTCACTAATCTGTCTAGATCGTTTTGTAAATGTTGTTTATCACCACCTTTCTAAACAGTTTTGTGTCATCCGCAAATTTCAGTACGTTACTTGTTATACTGTCGTCCAAGTCATTGATATATATTAAGAATAATATAGGTCCTAATACTGATCCTTGAGGTACCCCACTCAAAACCGATTTCTAATTTGAAACTTCTCCATCTACTACAACTCGTTGTCTTCTCTCATTCAGCCATTGTTCTATCCAGTCAGTTATGCTATCCCCGATACAATGGGCTTTTAATTTAAGTAGTAATCTTTGATGTGGCACTTTGTCAAAAGCTTTCTGAAAATCTAAGTAGATAATATCTACTGGCGATCCCACGTCTATCCACTTAGTGATTTCTTCCAAAAGACATAACATATTTGTTAAGCATGACCTCGCTTTAAGGAATCCATGTTGAGATGAATTTAATAATTTATGCTTAACGAGGAAGTCCACCATATGGTTTTTAATTAACCTTTCTAATAATTTACAAATCACTGACGTTAAACTCACTGGTCTGTAATTTTCTGACTTATTTCTCGAACCCTTTTTAAATAATGGTATGATGTTTGCTTCTTTCCATTCAAACGGAACAACTCCCTCTTTTAATGACAAGTTGAATACTCTTGCAAGTGGTATACTGATTTGTTCTACTGTTTCCATTAGTAATTTTGGAGGAATCCCATCCACTCCCGGTGATTTGTTATCCTTCATTGCCTTTATTTTCTTAGCTACCAATTCTGGAGTTACAACTAACGGACCTAAATAGTCAGATTTAGCATCCTGAAATTTAGCATCAGCAACTGGTAATGAACTAATATCTTCTTTGGTAAACACTGAACTAAAGTAACCATTTAGGTCTTCCGCCATTAAAAACCCCTGTGATACTATATTTCCAGCACTGTCTTCTAGAGGTCCAACCTTGTCTTGTACGTTTTGTTTACTCCTGACATATGCATAAAAACTCTTGCTGTCATGTTTTATGTTACATGCTAGTTTTTGCTCATAGCTTCTTTTAGATTGTCTGATTTCAGTTGTAGCTGCATTAAGTGCCTCTTTGTAATTTGCATAGTCTTCTTCCTTTCTGGTACGCCTATAAACCCTCCACATAGTTTGTTTTAACACTGTTTTTCTAATAGCTTCTTTTGACAAATGTTTCTTTCTACACCGTTTTCCTTGTTTTTGGAAGGGAACAAATTTATCGATGATACTCTCAATTTCATATTTTAGAATATTCCAACATTCAATTGCGGTCTTATTCATCAGCATGTTATTCCAATCTAGCTTTGCTAATTATTTTCTCATATCTTTGTAGTTACCTTTGTGGAAGTTTCTCTTGTACGCTTTCTTATTTTTACTTTCTGATTTTACATTGATGTCAAAATGTATTTGATTATGGTCACTGTTACCCAATGGTTCAACTATTTTTACAGTGTCCTCTAATTCTTTTTGTTACGACAAAACTGTATATATAGTACATTTTCTCCCCTGGTTGGTTCTAGCACGTTCTGAGTAAGAAAGCTATCCTGGATTAAAAATAGAAATTGTTGGTCCTCAATCCCTGTGCTCTCTAGATAATTCCATTGTATGTGTCCATGGTTAAAATCTCCCATTATGATACAATCCCCTTTACTAACTTCCTTTATATCGTTTTTATTTTTGTGTTGTCCTCTTCGTTTATGTTTGGGCTTCGGTAAACTAATCCAACAGTTAATTTTGAATTTCCTGAAACAATTTTGCACCAAACAGCTTCATCGTAATCTGCTTCCCTTTCTAGTTTTATTTCATAAGCCTGAATAGATTCTTTAACATATAAAATAACTCCCCCGCCCCTTCTTCCTATTCGATCTTTCCTAAATATTATGTATCCTGTCAGTCCTAATTCAGCATCTGTTATATCTATGTTGGCCCATGATTCAGTTATACCAATTATGTGAGGGTCAATATCTTCTACCATAATGTTTAATTCGTTCTTCTTATTTACTATGCTCCTTGCATTTAAACATACGCATCTATAACCTTTTTCACAAATGTTTTTCGGATGATTTAATATTGGTTTATCTGTGCTAGTGGCCTCTTGTTCTGCTTGATTCACCTCTAGGTAACCCCCCTGCACTTCTAGTTTAAACAATGTTTACTTCCAAAAATATTTGTCATTGTACCCATGTCACTATCTACTGCTGCTGAAAGTTTGTCCGCGAAAACTGCCGCCCCCTTTCCACTTAGATGAAGCCCTTCCTTCATGTACATATCAGCCCTCCCAACAAAACTTCCCCATAAATCCACAAATCCAACTTCCTCTTCCCTACATAGCTTCTGGACTAACATGTTAATTGCCATCCCCCGACAATTTCGATATTTGTGACCCCTCCTGCCCATTACAGGTAAAATCCCTGACAGTATTACCTGCTCAACCCGCGTCTGTTTTAGTGTTCTGACCAACTGCCTATATTTCCTAACTATGGCAGTTGTACCCTCCCTCGCTACGTTATTTGTCCCTACGTGTACTAAAACAGATCCACCCTTACTCGAACCTACGATGTTTTTTACCCTCTCAGTTATTGCCTCTATTTTGACTCCACCAAGCAGACCACCACATCATCTCCCTTGTTTAAGACTCTGTCGGTCTTCCTAACTATCGAATCCCCCACAAACACCCTCGCTCCCTTCCATCACATTCTGTCCTGAGAGATGATGATTGATTGAGAGAAGAGAGATTGGTCAGCCGAACGAAGACTGTGACAGGGAACATAGGGAGATATACGGTCAGCAAGGTAACGTGGAGTGTTTGTATGCACGGCGCCGTGCATCAAGGTCAACAGTTTAAACTGAATTAGCTGCGCCACAGGCAGCCAGTGCAGCTCTCGTAGTGCCACCGACAATCTGTGTTGGTCACGTCGACGTAGGCAGAGGACGACACGCGCACCGGATCGCTGCACCATCTCAAGTCGGGTAGCTTTCCAGGCTTTTCATTATTCCATAATATTACCGCAATACTATCGTGATAGTCATGAAACTTTCGCAATTGTATTAAAATATTCATACTGCTATCATGAAGCTATCGCAATATAAAAACTATCATCGATAGTCTCCCCTAGTGCAGGGTTACAACAATGGACTTAGGTTCTACAACGATGATTTGATGACTGGCGGGCAGGGTGGGGGTGCGGTTCTCTGGAATATTCCTAAATGCAGTGTTGGTACATTTCACCTTGGTATAGAGCGGACATATAGTAAGTGCTGGTAGATTGTGCAGGAGGCTGGTAGAGGTCGTTGTTTATTATGTTGGTGGCGTAGAGTGCGGGGATCTGCATGTTAGGCATACTGTAGCGATGACACTTAAGTTATCCGATTGTCGCAAGATACATCATATGTAATGTGCGTGCGTGGTATGTACGTGTGACATGACATGTACGTGGGTTTACGGGCTCAAGCATGTTTGTGTCTACATACGTGGAATATACTAACACTTTCTACATTAAACCCCAATTATTCCTTATTGCTTGCATTCAGTATGCGAATCTCTTTCATTAGCCTGTTTGCAACATATTGTAGGATATTTTAATTAATTTTGTAGACTAAATTTACTATTAAGGCCTAACCACTGCACAAAAGAAGATCGAGAAGGTATAGAAATATTTCGAGAAACAATAATATATGTCCGAGGGTGTCGTTAGTTGGCCAGATTTTCGGAACTACAGAAAGCTGGTCAGAACTTATTAGGCTAATCTGGGTTTCATCAGCCATGTTAATGAGTAGAAACAAATGAGTGTATATATATATATATATATATATATATATATATATATATATATATATATATATATATATATATATATATATATATATATATATATAGAGAGAGAGAGAGAGAGAGAGAGAGAGAGACAGACTGACAGACAGACAGACAGACAGACAAATATAGCTAGAGAGAGAGAGATAGAGAGAGAGAGTGAGAGAGATAGAGAGAGAGAGAGAGAAAGAGAGAGGGGGCAAGAAGGGAAGATAGAGGGAGGGAGGGAGGGAAGGAGGGAGGGAAAGAGAGAGATATTTGTAAATTGTTTTTAAAAACAAATTAACGTCGCTAGCATTTACGCATTCTGTAGATAATTCGGTCCACTAATTTATTGTATATTCTGGAATGGGTAAGTACTTCTACCAAATCAATACTGATCATTCACTGGCGCTACTTCGTTACTAAAGGGAGAACATTTTAGTTTGTTATCCGTATTTTAATCACGGTTCAATATCTTATAAACTTCAATTTTATCTTGTCTTAATCTCCTTTTCTTTACTGTTCTTAAACCGTTCATCTTAGCTAAGGTCTCGCAATTGTGGAACCATTTTAGATGCTAGTTATGTCAAGGATTACAACCGATTGTCTACTGCAACTATGTATTATATGTGTGTCTGATTAAAATCTAACGAGATAATCAGGTATGTTATGTGTATATGTGAAATTAGTTATTTCGTTCAGTTACTATTTCCACTGTTATCGATGTTATGAAGGTAACCCTGAGCGAAGTAGGGGTGATGATTACATCTAGATGACCACTGACTTAGACATAAATAATGAGAGACTGTCTTCTTTTTAAAGCAAGCCTATTAGCGTATTGACAAGTTTAACTTTCAATATGACGTTGCGGTACTGGTGTAACTTACACGTTGAAACGAACGAACAGCCGCAAGATGACACAACCAGTACCACAAGCATCCACACACAACTTATTGAAGCCGCCCTGAAAACACATAGAACACATTTTAGGCAACAAGAGAGGACGAAGGTATACACAGAGAAGACGAAGGTATACACAGAGACGACGAAGGTATACACAAAGAAGACGAAGGTATACACAGAGAAGACGGAGGTATACGCAAAGAAGACGAAGGTATACACAGAGAAGACGGAGGTATAAACAGAGAAGTGCCAGTTAACTCAACGTTAATGCAAGCAATCAGGATTCGTAGTGGAGAGCGATGTTCTGTTGGTTAGAGACGGTTGATCGAGAGGATGTTAGTTAGATTCCACCTCCACTGTTTCCAAGTTTGGGCAAATTCGTTACCATTGCTTTGCCTGTCAGAAGAGTCATTACACGCCGTTGATGTATTCTATCTACCGTCTATGCCACGGAGTAAAATATATCATGCATGGAAATGGAAGCAAACCTGTCACGGACTCATTAATTCTAGAGAAGTAATACTCTGAAAATAAACCACTCCTCTGTTAGCCTTAGACAGGGCTCTTTTAGGTTAATGTTTTAAGTCAAGAAAGTAATACTTACATGGCGTTTGCAAGGTTGTGGAGCGAACGTTCGCCGTTGCAAGACGACGTGACACAGGATCGGGAAGGCTTAAATACTAATTTCAAGTGTTGAGATTATAATGTTAGTGTGCAGTGAAACAAAATATTCAAGTAGAACGGAATGTAAATATCTTCCTTGTTCAAATGTTGGAACATTCAAGTTGCAGATGTATTGAAGTAGACAGTTGTAAAGCAAACATTCTAATGCCTTAGTACATAAAGGTGGTTGTTATTTGTACGCTTACATTGCATCCAGAGCTTAAATGTGACACGCGGTGGTGTGGAATTTACCATGAACTACTTAGAGTACTCATCAATAGGTTATGATGGAGCTCGTACAATATGCATACACTGTCTGTATAACCAACTACATCAGCAGACTTGCACACCCTTAACATATGAAATAAAACAAATCGACAAACTGTTTCAGATGGGCGGGTTACACAGAGAAGAATCACTGAACTCTCGGTAAGCCAATGACTTCCTTTTCCACACCCCAATCTGAGTGTTCTGCTTGGGATTATTCGGCAGGATCGTGGACAGTTGATGTTGCTCAATTGGTGTGACATGCAAGAGCATAATATCGCCATATCGATTTATGTTATATGTGTTATATGTGTTATATGTGAACACACGGCAAGGGTCACTAACAGTAATAGCCAATGTTGATAATGAAAACAGTACTAACGAAGTCGTGTTGTGTCGGTGGTGTCAGGCACAACGTTGATATAGCAACACTGTTGAACAAATTAAATGTTAGTTAACACAGTAAATTAATTAAATTAGTTAACACAGTAATTACGATTTGACAGTAGATTTTGTTTCGAAAGCGGCCACAGCAGCAAGAACGCACATTGGCCGTTTCAAACAGAAATATATACTGCCTGACAGCGTGACAGCCCCCATGTCTTATTGCGATTTTTTTATGACGACATGTGTAGTGTTGGCGCATGTCGCGCATCTTGTTAAATCTTGTTAAATCTATACAAAATAAAAGCATTTAATATAACAATTAGTATTAAACAAACAAAATAATAAAAATATAAATAGGTGGTGCTTAAGATGCGTATGCAACCCAGGAAAGTTTTTAAGAGTATTTTAAAAGTCACTAGGCAAGAGATTGTCTTCATCTCGTTTGGGAGTGCATTCCACATTCGTGGAGCAGAAACTGAGAAAGTTATGTCACCGTATCGGCTACGAGATGGCGGCACATACAAATCATTGTTTGTAGCCGAACGCCACACACGAGTAGCTCGTTGATCGTGGAGTAAGTTAGTTATGTAAGCGGGTTCCAGTCCGTGTTGAGCACGAAATGCCAGTAGAAGAATTGCATAATGAATGCGTTACTTCACGGGTAGCCAATGCAGTTTCTTGAGTACCGGTGTGATATATATATATATATATATATATATATATATATATATATATATATATATATATATACATATATATATATTCACACTTTTCAAATATATATCTGTCGCTATCATGACTTCGTTTCCTCCATTGGTCGGTGGCTGCTGGTATCATATGTGTGTACCAATACTAGGTAAGTATGCTTCATTTATATATATATATATATATATATATATATATATATATATATATATATATATATATATATATATATATATATATACACCACCGGAATAATGTGTGTGTGTGTGTGTGTGTGTGTGTGTGTGTGTGTGTGTATGTGTGTGTGTGTGTTTGTGGTGCAAATATATATATATATATATATATATATATATATATATATATATATATATATATATATATATATATATATATATATTTGCCCCCTTTCGTAGTCATCGACGTTATCAGTGACTGAGCAAGATATATGGGTGACCTCCGATTTTACAATGGATCATCATGTTCATCTATGTTTTGCCAGAAGCCAACGCAATTATATTATTTGTCAAACATCTATTTAGTCATATAGATAGGACATGTTTCCGACTTTATGCAAGACTTTGATGCGACTGCAAAGCCAGTCTTCCACAGATTAGCTGATCATTACTACTCTGCCAGGTATGACATAACGTTTTTCAAGGCATCAGAAATACGTCTACTTTTGGTACGTATACTTTCCAACAACGAGACGATATTTACTATGAAACACAGCTGGAGATTTAACAAGATTTCACCCAAGACAAAATGCTCATTTGGCAAGTGGCATGTCGAGAGTTCAACAATGTTTCATCTATGTGTAACGCACTCTTCTGATTTGTTTATGTTAGAAATATGGCAATATAGTAGTTACTAAAACATGATCTACTAGTAATACTATACAAAATGGATTTTGATTTGTCCCTATTTACCATATTAAACATATTGCACATAATAAAATATCTTAATTGTAGTGTATCGAATTGCTTCATCTAGATGTGCCAGGTAATTATGGTACTATATAATGCTCGCTTATGTTTGTGTGCAATGAATCTAGGTTTTGGAGCGTTGTGACTCCCTCATGTTTTTCATCTAGATATGTTACTTTTTAATGTTCGCTTATGAATCTAACTGAATAATTTTACAAATTTTAGGTTTTGGAGCGCTGTGACTCCCTCATGTTTTTTCAAAATGTAACTTGATATAACAACGGTTAGTACAGGTAAGCTGATAACTCAATGCACCCATCAATTCAATAATAATGTAGTAGAGTGAGCAGTAGAAAAATGTATGTATTATCGCTAATTATTACAATGTGTACAATTTTATTTACTCGTGCATGTTGGCGTGCTTTCCGGTTACTCACTCTAGCGGATAATTTTTCACTAAACGGATATTTTCGCGCCTTGCGGACTGGCATCAATCTTCCCACCAGAGACGCCGCACACGGTGTCACCACTGCCACAACTTACATTTAATATTCAAACTCTGTGAATCTTATTTGTTCTGTTCGCTTCCGAAGTACATGGTTTTTCATTGGCATATGTATATCTCGGATAAAGGAGCTGTTTTGTACAACATATGTTGTGACTAAAGTCCGATTTTTATCCTTTGTTACAGATGATTTTGCCTTTCTTCTGCCTTTCTCATACTAATTTGCACAGCATGTCGCCAGTTGTTGCGGTCTCCTGCAGCAGATTCATAGGACTCGATACTAATCTGAGCAGATTTGATATCTCATTTGCATGAACCGCAGAGCTCGACGGCTGACACGCACCAGAGGCAAGCTCACGATAGAGGATGTCCTTTGGAATATGTCCATCCTCCATGCACCAGACATGGCCAAACCAACGCAGACGTCGCTTACTTACAAGAGCGATCATGCTGGGGTGTGTGAGCTCCAGCCAGATGATGCCAAGTGTATGGCTGATGCATCGGATATTGAAACTGCTGAGTTTGTCCTGCTTCGCATATGTTGTCCAGGAGGGTGCTTTCGACACATGCCTTGTATACTCGAACTTTGGATCCCTATTGGATAGTTGTTGGTGATGGTTAATCCTAGGTAGATGAATTCCTGCAACACACCCAGAGTGATTATCAATGCCGATGGCTGGAGCTTCGCTGACTTCTTGGTCCATGACATTGGTCTTTTTTAGGCTTAAGGTCAGGCTAAATTATACGCAAATTGGTCTATGAGTCTCCACATGCCCTCTCAATATACAACAGTAGCACTGCATTATCAACAAAGATAATTTATCTGCGCACTACATGTCATACTTTGGTTTTCGCAATCAGACCGACAAAGTTGAACAGCTTTTCGTCAGTTCGCGGATTTAGGCAAATACCTTCTGAAGATGAGCCGAAAGGGAAGCAGCAGGGAGAACAATATCCGAAGCAAGGCAAGGGCGTAACCCTGCTTCACTTCATTTCGGGGTCGTCGTTCCGACTCACAGAAAGCCACCTAACTTAGCACATGGGGTTGCAGATGGGATAACAGAGGTTGTAGAACATGGGGTAGCAGAGGGATAGCTAAAGAGGGAACAAATTATTAACGCTAATAACTTTAGGTGAGAGGTATGACTCGGCATATTACACAAGACTAATATGTTCGACTTCCACGACGCGACAAAAACAAATACGTCCACACTAGGCGTTGATCATCGTGATATCTTTGAGCTTCCATGTAGAGCAGAGAAATACCTCATACGAGTGAAGAGGAAGTCTACTGCGTCAGTCTCCCCTTACTGGACCCCGGACCAGGTGGTCAAGTTTCGACACTCATTATTCCAACCCCCTGGTACTGGCAGATTACTTTCATTAGCCTTCGTTGGCAACTGGCAAGTGAGCTAAGAGAAGGAACATATAAATACAACACATACTGCAGGACTTGTTAACAACAGCGACGTATAAATCATTATGGCGAACTTCGAAGCGTCTTGGACCGTCTCACAGTACATGTTGTTCTGTCGGTGACTGCTGCGACGAGTTGCCGTTATATTGTGGCAGGCGTGCTTCACACCAAATACAGAATTATGCCTCCGTGTAGAGTGACGCCATCTAGCGATATATTTGCTTCGTATTTGCACACTCTAATGCGCATCCAATATGCCTGTTCTGACCCAGTGAAGTGTCATGTCAACAATGTAGTTATTTGTTAGTAGCTCTTATGAGCTCTTATCCTTTATCCATTGAAATGCAACTCAGGGTGCAATGTTTGCACCCCTAACATATCAACTTAAACAATATCACTGATCTTAACTTTGGACCATGTGATGAAGTAGAGTCGTCCAGCCGTTGGTGTCATGGATAATTCTTGAATGTCTTGCTGTTCGCATATTTTCAGTATCAATGTATGTGTCAGAAAGTTGATGTAGAACTTTCTGACAAGACTTTTGCTTCACACTTTTCAAATATATGTCTGTCGCTATCATGACTTCGTTTCCTCCAGTGGTCGGTGGCTGCTGGTATCATATGTGTGTACCAATACTAGGTAAGTATGCTTCATTTATATATATATATATATATATATATATATATATATATATATATATATATATATATATATATATATATATATATATATATATATACCACCGGAATAATGTGTGTGTGTGTGTGTGTGTGTGTGTGTGTGTGTGTGTGTGTGTGTGTGTGTGTGTGTGTGTGTGTGTGTGTGTGTGTGTGTGTGTGAGTGTGTGGTCGTGCATGCATGCGTGTATTCCTTTAGAAGGTATAAATATCATCAAAGTTCAGTAAAATGTCAATAGCAGTATAGAAATAGCGTGTGTTACTCATTCGCAAAATAATATGCAAATAAACTCGCGCACGCATTCACACATACACGTACGCACAAAATGTAAAGTTATTGGAAGTACAATATGTTGAAAAGTAATTATCACATCACAATTCATTTATTTAAATATAATATTACCTTTTCACAACGTATTCTTTGAATGTTCCTGAACTCTGTATAGCCATAATTTTGACAAACAATTTCATTAGGTTGGGCTAAATGTTTGTCTAAAATGAATGATACCTTAAGTACATAATTGTTAGCATTCATTTGTTTCACAGTAATGAGAGAGTCTACAATTATCCAATGCTTCTGATTTGACTTTCCATAAGTTTGCATTTATTTAATATAATTATGTGTAATGCTTTTGCGTAGATCATTTATAGTCGCAATACATTCTCATACAAACTTGTAAAGGTTTCCTTTAGCATACATATTTGCAAAGCTGTTACAACATATCACCGTTGCTAACGTTTCTTCTGTAATGTCAGCTCAACTGCGCTTCGGCGATGTCTTCGGTTTCTCCTTGGAACAAGTGACACTCTTCGATTCTCCAGCTTTCAACTCAACAATGAAGGAATCATCAATCTTGGGCTGCTCACAGCACATGTGCGTTTTCGGGTTGAATATGTCAGTCGCGCAGCAACTCACTTCCGCCCAGTCCAAAGGACGTATACGTGCTCGCCTGTAGCAGCATATGTCTGTGTCGTAATCGTACATAATCCCTCCGCAGTCTGGAACGCATTGAAATACGTGAGCATGTTTGAATCAGCCAGTCTACAATGTGGTGCACATACGCCAGACAATCGCGCAGTGCAGTGTTGCGGTCTAACAATGCATGGAACTATCGATGCGTCGCAATAGTCGATGTGACGATACATAACTATCGATAATAAATTTAAACTATCGGCAGTTATCGTCGATAGTACACAAAACTATCGATAGCAAAGATAATTGACAAACATAATTCAGGGATGTACTTGGGTCACTACAGTAATAGAAATTAACACAGACACCATTTTCAACTTCAGGACAGGACACGTTCGGCTTTGGATAGTTTTCCTGGCTATTCGCTATTCCATAATACTATCGCAATACTATCTCGATAGTCATGAAACTATCGCAATAGTATTGCAATAGTTACACAGCTATCGCAATATTATTGCAATAGTCATAGAGCTATCGTGATACTATCGCAATATTCAAACTATCATAGATAGTCACTCCTAGTGCTCTTAGGCAGTTCAGGTCATACATTTCACACCAACTTCGTGTGCCTAAAACAAAACTTAACTTGGGCAGACGTGCTTTCTCTGTCGCTGCGACTGGGGTCTGGAATGAACTCCCCATCGCTTTGAAAACATCTGAAACTGTAGCTATCTTCCGAAAAAAAAAACTACATACATATTTTCCACCATAAATCTTTGGTTGTCCCTCGTTCTGATAATGACTTTTGCGCGTCTCTGTTCACGATTATGCTTAATGATTATGTTTTGTTGCGCCTCTGAGCTCAGGTTCCTGATGATATAGGTGCCATAGAAGTTAATTATTGTTATTATTATTTATTATTTTAAGACGATTTGATGTCTGGCGGGGAGGGCAGTTTTCAGGAATGTGTCTACAGTATATGTCGCGATTGCATGCAGGGTGGGCACATTTCACATTGGTATAGAGCGGACTTATATTAAGTACTGGTAGATCGTTTATTGTGTTGGCGACGTATTACGCGGGGATTTATTTTTTAGGCAAACCCGCCTTTCTGAGGTACTTGTCAATTTTATTTTAAAAAAATATAATGGTGCTAGCAAAAATCTCTCATTTGTGGAATAATCTAACGAGACAATCTTGTATGTTATGAGTATATGAAAACTTAGTTATTTCGTTCAATTTCTATTACCAAGATTATTGATGTTATGAAGGTAACCCTGAGTGAAGTGGGGTGACGCCTAAAACTAAATGAATGCCGGTTTAGACATCAATAATGAGAGAATTTTTTTTTAAAATAACTTATTAATGTGTTGAAAAGCTTGGTTTTTAACACGACATCCGTCGCTGTATTGGTTCCACTTACATAATAAGGTCATTCCGCAGCAAGATGACACCATTAGTACCACAAGCAGCAACGTACAAGTTGTCGAAAGCGCCCTGTAAACACATCAGACGCATTTTAGGCAACATGACAGAACGAATGTGTACACAGAGTAATGCCAGTTAATTCACCTTTGATGCGAGCAGCAATGGTTCATAGTGGGAAGCGGTGTTCTAATGGTTAGAGCACTCGCCTTTTGATCGAGAGGTTGGTTCGATCCCACCTCCGCCTTTTCGAAGTTTGAGCAATTTCGTTCACACAACTTTGCCAGTGTCGTTTGAAAGAAACGCTAAACGCCGTTGGGGCCGTTTATGTAGTTAATATGCCAGGGGCAGTAAAAAAAATCCCACACAGGGATATGGAGAAGACTAAAATCTGTCATGTACGCATGGAATACTAGAGAAAGAAAACTCTGAAAAAAAAAACACTTCTATGTTAGTCCTAGACAGGGCTGTTAGGAATCAAGCAAGTAATACTTACATATCGTTTGCAGGGTTGTTAAGCGTGCGTTCGCCGTTGCAAGACGACGTGACACTGGATCG
>BSQZ01000038.1:905000-932500 GCA_033239005.1 Lamellibrachia satsuma | reverse complement strand
CAGGCTTATGAAATTAAACTAGAAAGGGAAGCAGATTGCGAAGAAGCTGTTTGGTGCAAAATTGTTTCAGGAAATTCAAAATTAACTGTTGGATTAGTTTACCGAAGTCCAAACATAAACGAAGAGGACAACACAAAAATAAAAAACGCTATGAAGGAAGTTAGTAAAGGGGATTGTATCATAATGGGATATTTTAACCATGGACACATACAATGGAATTCTCTAGAGAGCACGGGGATTGAGGACCAACAATTTATATTTTTAATCCAGGATAGCTTTCTTACTCAGCATGTGCTAGAACCAACCAGGGGAGAACATGTATTAGATATAGTTTTGTCATCACAAAAAAATTAGTGGACAATGTAAAAATATTTGAACCATTGGGTAACAGTGACCATAATAAAATACATTTTGACATCAATGTAAAATCAGAAAGTAAAAATAAGAAAGCGTACAAGAGAAACTTCCACAAAGGTAACTACAAAGATATGAGAAAATACTTAGCAAAGCTAGATTGGAATAACATGCTGATGAATAAGACCGTAACTGAATGTTGTAATATTCTAAAATATGAAATAGAGAGTATCATCGATAAATGTGTTCCCTTCCAAAAACAAGGAAAATGGTGTAGAAAGAAACACTTGTCAAAAGAGGCAATTAAAAAATAGTGTTAAAACAAACTATGTGGAGGGTTTATAGGCGTACCAGAAAGGAAGAAGATTATGCAAATTACAAAGAGGCACTTAATGCAGCTACAACTGAAATCAGACAATCTAAACGAAGCTATGAACAAAAACTAGCATGTAACATAAAACATGACAGCAAGAGTTTTTATGCATATGTCAGGAATAAACAAAACGTACAAGACAAGGTTGGACCTCTAGAAGACAGTTATGGAAATATATAATCACAGGGGTTTATAATGGCGGAATACCTAAATGGTTACTTTAGTACAGTGTTTACCAAAGAAGATATTAGTTCATTACCAGTTGCTGATGCTAAATTTCAGGAGGCTAAATCTGACTATTTAGGTCTGTTAGTTGTAACTCCAGAATTGGTAGCTAAGAAAATAAAGGCAATGAAGGATTACAAATCACCGGGAGTGGATGGAATTCCTCCAAAATTACTAATGGAAACAGTACAACAAATCAGTATACCACTTGCAAGAGTATTCAACTTGTCATTAAAAGAGGGAGTTGTTCCGTTTGAATTGGAAGAAGCAAACGTTATACCATTATTTAAAAAGGGTTCGAGAAATAAGTCAGAAAATTACAGACCAGTGAGTTTAACGTCAGTGATTTGTAAATTATTAGAAAGGTTAATTAAAGACCATATGGTGGACTTCCTCGTTAAGCATAACGTATTAAATTCATCTCAACATGGATTACTCAAAGCGAGGTCATGCTTAACAAATATGTTATGTTTTTTGGAAGAAATCACTAAGTGGATAGACGTGGGATCGCCAGTAGATATTATCTACTTAGATTTTCAGAAAGCTTTTGACAAAGTGCCACATCAAAGATTACTACTTAAATTAAAAGCCCATGGTATCGGGGATTGCATGACTGACTGGATAGAACAATGGCTGACTGACAGAAGACAACGAGTTGTAGTAGTTTCAAATTGGAAATTGGTTTTGAATGGGGTACCTCAAGGATCAGTATTAGGACCTATATTATTCTTAATATATATCAATGACTTGGACGACAGTATAACAAGTAACGTTCTGAAATTTGCGGATGACACAAAACTGTTTAGAAAGATTAATACTGATGGTGATAAACAACATTTACAAAACGATCTAGACAGATTAGTGAAATGGTTTGAGAAATGGCAGATGCTGTTAATTTTTTGGAAATGTAAATGTCTACATACAGGACATGGGAACTTGAATGTAAACTATAAAATGGGAGATACTGTTCTGGGTACTACTGTAAAAGAAAAGGACTTAGGAGTTACAATAAGCGCTGATATGAAAGTTTCAGAGCAGTGTTGTATTGCAGCTTCAAAGGGTAATCAAATTCTTGGATTGATTAGAAGAAACATAACATACAAGGGAAAAAGTTAATTATACCTCTTTATAAAGCAATAGTTAGACCTCATTTAGAATACTTTATACAAACATTCATTTCCTACAAGGCTTTGTGGACTGGCAACCCCACTCCCCACCTGTGGCGTCACTTACAATATCACAAATGCCACAACTTACCTTTAATGTGCAGATTATGTGAACCGTATACATGTTTGTTCTTTTCGCCCCCTTGATCATGCGACGAATCTACCAACTGCAGAATTGGCAACAAGAATTTCGATTGTCTGCGAATGTGTGACTTGTGTCAACGCTTTTGGTGCATCTGCTCTCGTCGCCTATGCGGACTGTTGGGTTGCGTTTAATTCAGAGGATTATTTATGCACGGGTCAGCAGATGAACACTATGTGGAAACGAATGTGGGTGCGATATACTGATCAGCCACAGCCGATGTACATGGTTTTTCATTGGCATATGTCTATCTTGAAAAATAATGGAGCTGCACTGGAGGCGACATATGTGTTTTGCCCAACGTCTTTTGTGACTAAAAAGTCCGATTGTTAAGCCTCTGTTGCAGTTTGATGTAGGGGCGTGGTAGCCGATGGCCCTAATCTATGACGCTCTCTCTTTTCTGTCCACAGTTCGTTTCTTCTTTCTTCTGCCTTACTCATACTACTGTGCGCAGCATATCGCCAGATTAACCAGATTTAACAAGATTGCCATGCCAAACTACAAGATATATGTCAATTCTGTGTATGAACATATTCACACTACTAGCATTAGCACAATCAATTGACAGTTTGTTTCATTCGTTTATCACCCTCTGAGAGAATGAGTGCTTTCTCGTGTCCAACCTACAATGTTCCGTAACTAATGCTGCGTTTTGAAGAACATATTTCTATCATTATCTTGATAACCATTCACTATTTTAAACAGTTATATTTACTCTCCTCTTAGTTTTTTGGTTTCTGCTGTCGTCAAACTACAGCATAATAAGCGGCTTTCATAGCAAAGGTGTCTGGATTCATTTTAGTTGCTCTTCGTTATATTATTTCTAACTTGGCTATGTCCTTTTTACGATATGCATCCATGTCTGTATACAATATTCCAAATGCGGCCTAACTATTGGTTTGCACAAGTGATACTTCTCGTAACTGGCCCTAGGATTTGATTACCTTTTGAAGCAGTAATCCCACATTGCTCTGAAAATGTCATGTCAACACTAAATGTTACTTCTAAGTCCTTTTCTTTTGTGGTCCTACTTAATACAGCATCCCCCATTTTATATTATTTGACCATGTTTCCATATGTTATGTGCATGTATTTCCAAAAATTTAAAAACATTTGCGATTCTTTTGACCACTTCACTAATTTATCTAGATCATCCTGTACATTTATTTATCTATATCATTTAAAAGATTTGGAATCCAAGCCAAAGGCCCAGATGCAAGTGGACAAGGAAGCAATTGGGTTGTCGATAGTCCAACAATGTTCGTCTACGTGTAACCCGCCTTCCTGAGAAATGTGGCTACTTTTGTTTACCATAGTCACGGTGCTAGCAGTTACACAATCCGTAGACAATGTGTTCCATTAATTTATTGTTCTCTGTGAGAACAAGTACTTCTTGATATCCAGTCTACACTGATCCTATTCTAATGTTACCGCATGTCCTCTAGTTCTACTATCTATCTTGAGTGATAATATTTTATACACATTCAATATCTTAAAAATAATCCACTCTTCTCTTAACGTACTTGTCTCTAGAGTGGTTAAACCACATTCTTTCAGGCATTCATCATATCTAAGGTATCTCAGTTCTATAATTATTTTATTTGCTCTCGTCTGTATGAGTTCAGGCGTGTATATGTCCTTTTTACTATAAGGTCTAACTATTGCTTCATACAAATGTATAATTAGATTATTTTCCTTGTAAGTTACGTTTATTCCTAATCAACCAAATAATTTTATTAACCTTTGAAGGTGCAACACCACTCTGTCCTGAAACTTTCATATCTGCATTTATTGTTATTCCTAAGTCATTTTCTCTTACAGTATCATTTTACACTTTGTATTCAACTTTCTGTGTCCTGTGTGTAGGCATTTACATGTCCCATAATTGAATAGCATCTGCTATGTTTCGGACCATTTAACGAATTTGTCTAGATCGTTTTGTAAATCTACTGGCGACCCGTCGTCTATCCACTTGATGATTTCTTCCAACAAAACATAACGTATTTGTTAAGCATGACCTCGCTTGTAGGAATCCATGTTGAGATAAATTTAATAAAGTATACCTAATAAGGAAGTCCACCATATGGTATTTAATTAACCTTTCTAATTATTTACAAATCACGGACGTTAAGCTCACTGGTCTGTAATTATCTGACTTATTTCGCGAACCCTTTTTAAATAATGGTATGATGTATGCTTCTTTCTATTCAAAAGAACAACTCACTCTTATAAAGACAAGTTGAACTTGATATGATACTCTTGCACTTGATATTGAAACAATTCCATCCACTCCATGTGATTTATTATCCTTCATTGCCTTCATTTTCTTAGGTACGTTTCCGGAGTTACAATTAATTGCCCCAAATAGTCAGATTTAGCTTCCTAAAATTTAGCATCTGGAACTGGTAATGAACTAGTATCCTCCCTGGTAAACACTGAACTGAAGTAACCATTTCTTCCGCCATTAAAAACCCTTGTGATATTATATTTCTTGCAATGTCTCCTTGAGGTACGACCTTGTCTCGTACGTTTTGTTTACTCCAGACATATGCACAAAAACATTTGCTGTCATTTGTCTATGTTGCGTGCAGGTTTGTGCTCATAGCTTCTTTTAGATTGTCTAATTTGAGTCGTAGCTGCATTACGTGCCTGTGTAATTTGCATAGTCTTCATATCTATCTCAAAGTGTTTTCTCATATCTTTATAGTTATCTTTACGCTTTGTATTCTTACTTTCTGACTTAACGTTGATATCACAAAGTATTTGATTATGATTATTGTTACGCAATGGTACATTTATTTTCACACTGTCTACTAATTATTTTTGTGATGGCGAACTTATCTCTAGCCAGTGCTGAGTAACGAAGTTATCCTGAATTAAAAATTATAAATTGTTGGTCCTCACCCCCTGTACTCTCTAGAGATTTCCATTGTATGTGTCCATGGTTAAAATCTCCCATTATGATATATTCCTCTTTGCTAACTTCCTTTATGACATTTTGTATTTTTGCGTTATCCTCTTTGTTTATGTTTGGTCTTCGGTAAACTAATCCAATATTTAATGTTGAATTTAACTGAGTCTAAGAGTATACGTATCGCTGAAATTAAAAAGGCAATGTCCATCCCGATATACAGTGAACGGTATAACGAGGATTACTCGAAATGTTCGATCAACTGTCGATTTATTGATCGAAAAAAAACATTCTTTGGACCAGCGACCGACATCGACGTTCGTGAATGCCAACGATAGCGCGACTCTACAGCCGACGAAACTAGCGTATTTATAACTTCGGTAATCCAAATGGTTTCAGTAATTAGCTAAAACCCATGATCAACTAGTGAGGTTTCGTGAGAATATTATTGGTTTACAAGTGAAACACAAAAGGCATAGTTAGAATTAGGTTTTCTAACAAAGGATTTTGCTTAAACAGACAGGAATTAATGCGTATTCTGATTTTCGCTAGTCTCCAATGGTACTTTTCTAATGTGGGAACCGTATCCGGGACAGGTATCCTGTACTGTAGCAATTGTTATATTGTGTTTATTCCTGGTGGTTGTAATGCTTTATAAGAGTACTGTGTCGACACCGAAATTGTGTCACAAATAGACAGGGATTCCATGTCGTAACGTGAACGATCATGTCGAAACCGCTCTAGCTGTTAAATATATATTCCATGTCGTAACGTGAGAGACCATGTCGAAACCGCTCTAGCTGTTAAATATATATTCCATGTCGTAACGTGAGAGACCATGTCGAAACCGCTCTAGCTGTTAAATATATATTCCATGTCGTAACGTGAGAGACCATGTCGAAACCGCTCTAGCTGTTAAATATATATTCCATGTCGTAACGTGAGAGACCATGTCGAAACCGCTCTAGCTGTTAAATATATATTCCATGTCGTAACGTGAGAGACCATGTCGAAACCGCTCTAGCTGTTAAATATATATTCCATGTCGTAACGTGAGAGACCATGTCGAAACCGCTCTAGCTGTTAAATATATATTCCATGTCGTAACGTGAGAGACCATGTCGAAACCGCTCTAGCTGTTAAATATATATTCCATGTCGTAACGTGAGGGACCATGTCGAAACCGCTCTAGCTGTTAAAGATGTCGACATACTTATTGTAGCACATGAATTGGATTGTTGTTGTTTTCTTGCGTTTATCCTAACATTGTGAAGCGTCATTTTACTATTGTTTACGTAGCTTTTATATACAACTGTGTATTGTTGATACGCACTTGATTATATGCCAACGGACATTGATTTGTTTAATCGGCGTTTGTATCAGTGCTGGATAGAGTAGAACGTATATTCTACATGATCATTTTCGCTTGTTCAGTGTCTATGTATTTTCTGGTGCATTGTAACATGCATGTGATTATCGATGTTTTATTCTAGTACTTTGTATGATGCATGTATGTACCGAGGTTTGTTTTACGGCACCTTGTAAAATGCGCATGACTATCGATGCTGTATTCTTTGTACATTGTGTGGTACATGTATAAGTACTAACGTTTATATTTCTCGTATGTCAAAGACATATTGTCTGTTTTAGTGAAGGTATTCTTTTCACTGTATTCCAGCAAATTCTTTGTTTAGACGTACGGTAGCAAAACCAAACTGACCTTCCTTTAAGTTTTGTTTTAAATTGTTGTGTTAAAAACAACATGTTGTGTTGAACAAAAAAGTGTAGGAGGAATGTAAAGTATAGGCCAGTTTGATTTAATTAGTTTATATGCGCTAATGTTAATAAGTCATTTGGAGGTTTATTCGATGTATTAAGCTTAAATTAGCAACAGAAAAACAGGTTTCTAAAAGTTTATAGTTAAACCACCCAAGTGGAAGTGGATATTTTTGAATAGAGCTACCCATGGTGCATTAAGTAACGTTTATTAAAAATATATATTTACAATACAATATAGACAACTCAACTTGTAAGTGAAACGTTTGAAGGGAATAACATTGACGTAAAATACTTATAAACGTGTGTTACACCCTTACTTCAATACTCAAAGCAGTCAAGGACATCATCGTCAAATCTCACAAATGGTCGCCAACAAAATTAATATGACAACATAAATCCAGTGTCGGTTCGTATAATATTAAGCTACTGTGATAAAAACATCACCTTTGGCAACCGATTTGAACCAACGTTACATCGTGATGCATGTTGCAACCGGCAATGTAATACCACCGACAATAAAAAAAAACTATAATGTAGTAATCAACCGACAATGTAATAAATAAAATCGATTAGCAATAGTGAAATTAAATGTGATAAATGCAATAACCCATATTGCAATAGCAATAGTTAATCGATCATGTAATAATTAATCGATCGGTAATATAAACAAAACCGATATTCTAATAACTGACAATGCAATAAGCAAACTGTATCAGAAAGCATGATCGGGAAATATACTCCTAAATGTATTCACATTAATGTGGTAATCGTATCAATTAACCATATATTTGGAAGCTTATAAGTATTCGTTTCCACTACAAACCGGAATTGTAGTTAAAATATTCACAATATATCCATTGCCTGTACATTACGTGTTTCCTGAACACGATAGTTTTGCGTGTTTTGCATTAACATTATATCAAGCGAAAGCTTAGATTATATATTTAATACGTGTCAACTATGGAATGTGAAGTGGGCCGAGAACAACGTGGGCCGATACCGACGTAATTCCATAATATTATCGCGCTTATGTTTTATGATGCATGGTTTATAGCAACTTTACAAAATGTTGAAGTCAAAGATAATTCACATTATCGTATTTAAATAAACAAATCGCCACTGGGAGACGTGTGTGACCACTTCAGTCTTCAGTCCGGATTGACCATTGCACTGCCATTAGACACATTTCCTAGCTCTGCCTCATCATGTAAATAATGTTGTGAACCAATCGGGAACTCGACAAAAATCACATCTTCCTCATAAATATTCAATGTGTCTGAATCTTCTGTAATATTCAACTTTTCACCTGATTCCGACGTTTTGTTGACTGGCCTGGCTGGCCTTACTGGACTGACGTCACGTACACAGCCAGCAGTCGCTAAATTTCGGTTTAAACAGGGGCATTATGTGTGCACAAAAGCGTGACTAAAAGGGGTATTGAACAATGTGACCGAGGAAGTTAAAAAAATTGAATAACAGAAAAATATCTTAGACTATATTAAATTCAGATTGGGAATAAAAAAAATTTCGCTTAGTCCCTAAGGCGAGTTAAATATGATAGTTTAACTCAGAATGCAACTTTAGAACACCAAAAGTACAAGTTTGTTTTCGTTTGTCGGTTTTTCTCTTCAAATGTTATAACAAAAAAGGACAGAGAGCACACGCACGCATCACTAATGAACGCCTGAAATATTTTATTATACTCAATGAGAAATAAGACACCAACGCAAAATAAAGGCTGATGACGCATGAAAACTTTAACGTTAAAACAGTAAATTTCAAAATAATGCTTATTCATTCCCTCTCTCTCAATATATATATATATATATATATATATATATATATATATATATATATATATATATATATATATATATATATATATATTATTTCTCTCGCTCTCTTGCTTTCTAAACATGTTTCTCTATCTCTACTACTTTCTGTCTCGCTCGCAACATCTTTCCCATTTTTATTTGGCTCACAGTCCGTTCAGGGGTTCGCTCCACCACCGCTTGGAAATTAATGAAATATATGATATTTGTTATTGGTTATTTGGGCAATGAATCAAGACACGCTTTCTACAGTGTGGTCAGAACGGACCAAGATCAAAGGAAGTAATAGGAGAGGACATGATTATTTTCCTCACTTCACCAACTTTAGCAAGTGTAAAAGAAAAGAAGCTTGTTGGAGATTTATTACCGGAAGTTCCACTGTTACATGATTCACAGTGTGATCTCGACGGGAAAAAAACTGTTGTGGACTCACCAACTCTGTAGAACAAATATTTTAAATAGTGTTCTATGTTAACCAAAGATAGAGTTGTTTGGAGTTAAATGTCATAAGTCATTAGAAATGTTGAACGAGCAAAGCTGATTTTTCTTCTGAAATAATTGTTGAATATATCACAAGTAGACATACATTCTCCCGTCTGCAGTACCATAAAATGTATCGACCAAGGGACCATGCAAACGGAACAAGAAAACATGACAATGTGCGGTGGCGTTAGTTGGCGCCAAACTCCACACAAGTGGCGCCACATAGTGAATGTAATGTGTGGTTGCGTTAGTTGGCACGATATATATATATATATATATATATATATATATATATATATATATATATATATATATATATATATATATATATATATATATATATATATATATGCTGAGTGGCTCCACTGTCGGGAACTTTGAGTTGATGTTTTGCTGCGGTGCGACGGGTACCAACGATAACGTTATGTCTGCGACGTAGTTACGTCACTTGCGCGACGTATTTAACTACATATAGAAAAACTGCGTATAGAAAAAGGGGCAGCGCACTAAATGTTAGCACAGGTTTCTGGGGTTAGCAACTGTTCATGCTGGTGCTAACATTTAGTGCACTGTCGGTACTCAAAGGGAATTCATGATCATAGTTTGGCTTAACCTGGAATACGACTAAATTGCTACTGTGCATATGACGGCAAGGGCGTCGGTGCAGCAAGTAAAGGAAACATTCAAGAAACTTGGAATGACCAATGCTGCTATCGATGTGGTAAGTTAACCATTTATCCATGTTTTCTTTACCACACCACGCATTTCCACATGAAACCGGAGCGGCAATTGCGGCGAATTTGCGCTGGTTATGCTTCGATAGAGTTTTTTTCAAACTTCCGCGTTTATGTAATATTATTTCTATGAATATGCTATATTTTGTTGGTGTATTTTGTGGCCAAACATATCTAGGGACTTTACGCCTCTTGCGGATTGTTCGTGCTGTGGGCCAGGGCCTAGACAGAAACCATCCTTAACCTTCAATGCGCCGATAACTGGGCAGTTGTCGCACACTTTTGCACAATATCAGGGACACATGCATGGACCAGGACTGACGTCTTAAGCCATTGCGTAACATCTATACTATATCGTAAGCTGGTTAGTCCGTATGCACAAAGACTGACTAGGCTCAATTTCTCGCTTAGTCCCGATCTTTATGCCCAAGAACCACCAGTATTAAGTGGTGCAAATGCATGTAAGAAAGGGACAGTGATTGTTAGGGGTTGACGCCTGTGAGGATATTTGAGGCGAAATAGAATATTAATTGATCGAACGATTCCATTGGAAATTGTTGATCGAATCGAGTTGCATTCAAAGTTCAGATATAGACTGCTTGATATATTTTCCATCGTTTACGATTATTATGTCTATCGTGACACCATCGTATGCATGACATCGGTATGTTTGGTGGTTCACTCCCGTCTTTTATGGTTCAAATACACTATTTACTATTTAGAAATTATGTTTACACCGTTGCTTTCCAGTGGTCCGACCTTATTTCGAACTTTCTGTTTACTTCGTACATAAGCGTTGAAACTCTTGCTGTATTTCTTTATATTATAAGCTACTTTTTTCAAATGTTCTTTTGGATTTTCTAATTTCAGTAGTAGCTAGGTTAAGTGCCTCTTTGTAGTTTGTGTACTCTTCTACTTTTTCAGAGTGTTTATATTAATTGCGTTTGTAACACATTTGCTTCTTCTTTGATGTTACCCGTGACTCAATGTATGACAAATTAAGAAGAAACAAATATAATAAATGTTCATGAATGTTATTCAATTATTGACTGTTGTTTTATTGTTGCCTATGAACAGGGAATACAATCCATGGCATATTGTTCCAGGGGAATTTTGTACTAGGGTGTTATTGTCCTGGAGATATTGGCGGAGAGTATTGTCCGGGGGATTATGTCATAGTGGATTATGTCCTAGAATCCAGGCTGGGAGAAAGGAAGACATCCCTGACTGGTTTCGACAGTGAACCCCACGGCAGCAGCACCACGGGCACATACAGTTAGGCTTGACAGTTATCTGCTTATGACATTTCTGCATGTCACAGTCGACCAATGTAGTGCCACGAACCAACACCTTCAAAAGTAGATCCGGGTCACCCTTCAATCAAATCACCAGACTTTCAAGATGTCTCTCGACATGACAGCTATGTGGTTGTGAGAGTTTCGACATTTCCAGTAGTTTCAACGTTGCATTTCAATTTAGAGATAACATCTGTGTATATGTTATTGTCAGGAAATGAACTAGATATTTAGATATCATGGCTCATCTATGTAACACCTGCATCAGACCTTGGGCCGAGTACATTTTACGAGTACTTGTACGAGTACGAGTACACTGCTAAAAGATGAGTACGAGTACGATAACATTCTCATGAGTATGAATAAAAGTATGAGTGCATTTCGTTATGTCACTTCCATTCACATACATACGATTACCTTTCATGAACCCACATGCTTTCATATAATAATACCCGTTATACCAATATCTTTGTAGTTTGTGTACGAGTGACTAAACATTACCCCCCCCCCCCATATGTGCATCACTTGAAGGGATAGAGATAAGAGAGAAGTTTTGTCCAAATGGGAACAAAGGGGACGTGTAGACATTTGAATAAAAAAAAGTTGTCCTTGTTTTTAATAAAGACCACATGAGGCCAATTTACATGCGGATACATCAGTTCAGTTTGTCTTCATCTGGTACACAAAAGCAGTGTTGCAATTTGTAATCTATTTATATTAGAAGTTTGCAATTTATATGTTCTGCTCTTAACTACTGGTTGATGTGAGAGATAGCGTTTGCCAATTTAGAAGGCTCAAATCCCCTTTGTACTTTTTAGTCAGACTACTGGCACCAGACTATACTTATACTGGTGTAGGGCTGACTTGAGTCACCTTACTTCTACACAGGAAGACACAACTGCCAGTTCTTAGCAGTTAGCACTGTCACCTAGTGCCCAGTGATATGGTCTCCTGACTGAAATAAAGGCATCCCATGGCTAGCTGATGAATGGCGCTTTTTGGACATTCCGGTGACTTAATTCAACAAACTGAAATTATCGCCTGAATTGGCAGCTTACAATTGTTTGTTAATTGGGTGTTTCTAACCGCCCCACGTCTAACCTGCATGCGTTATTCGGAACAGCCGTGTGACGCCATATAAAACACATAGTCATTGCGAACTGTGTCACCGCCCATTGTATGATCTTCTGCGGACAATAACTCGTCAAGTAAGAGCAGTACACACGAAATGAATGCTGACACTGCAGTTCTTCTGCTCACCAGACAGTGGGCCAAGCAGTCGGTCCCATACGCGGGGTGCGATAGCGAAGTGTTTAGAACATCGGAGAGTCAATCGAGAAATCCGGATTTTCTTGCTGTCGTTTCGAAGGATGGTCAATTTCGTTCACTTCACGTTGCTCCAGTTCAACTGCATTAATGAAAACCTGGGTATAGACAGTGGCGGTTATGTGTGCACGGATAGTCTTCGCGCCGTAATTGCTGAGTTGCTGAATGTTTCACCGAGAAGAATGGCCCCTGTACGTCCTCGTCTCGGTTCATAATAACTGTTATCGGTAAACAAAGCCACTTTTTTCCCATTCCCGTTATGTTGTTTCTCTTTTAGTCACATTGGCTCCCGCCTAGTCAAGTGTGCTGTTAGCTATAGTGGCATTATCTGTCGTCGTTTACTTATGTTCTACGTTTGATGACTCTGTCTCTCTCTCTCTCTCTCTCTCTCTCTCTCTCTCTCTCTCTCTCTCTCTCTCTCTCTCTCTCTCTCTCTCTCTCTCTCTCTTCTGTTCACTGGTAAACCGTATGGTCTCAACCTACTTATTCGTGCTCCTCAAGTTTCATACCGAATATTCTCCTTGTTTCCAGAAAGTAGCTGTTCTTGCAGCTCCTACGTGATATCTGGTATACACCATACAACTATCATCCAATTATGCATATAAGCATGACTAGCATAATCATAATGTTTTTACTACATATTTATTCTAACCTACCAACAGTAAAACTGATGAAGATCAACATTTGGTTAAGCCATTGAACGTTTAATGAAGCCAGTGAAACCATTACTCTAGTCACAGTATACCAGGAGACGTGTCAATGGTTCATGCCCAGTTCGCCTTCTCCAACTTCGCCTACTGTTGTTGATGGCTACTTAGGAGGCAGAATCCCATATCGCCTACTGGTCAATTAAAACAACACTCATTTCGCCTACTTGCCAATTAAACACAACACCCATTTCGCCTACTTCTATATAGATCACTTGGTCTACTAGCTACATGTACAGGACTGTCCTTCGACATTGTCAACATTTAATTAAATATGGTTTCTTTTAGTATTACAATTCAAAAAATAGTTTTGCAAAAATCGTAATTTTTACAATGATAAATCTAGTTATTTTGTTATTTTGGATTTAGTAAAGTTGGATACCCCGCTTCAAGAATTACATTACAACCACACATAGACGTGGGAATGTGTATTGGTTTCAGGTATAATTACATGCAATATCTCAATTTTGCAATTAATAATAAATAAGTCATTATAAATATTAATTGACTTAAAATAACATTTTAATAACAAAATATGTTTTTATTAGGCTTATGTCAGGCACATTCCCGAACTGTTACTTTGTTTCAGCCCAGGTCCGGTCCGCGCCCTTAAAGTATAGACGGAGGGCCAGCACGGCCCGAAAATGAATAATAGAGGCCCGGACCAACGCGGCCCGTGGTCACACACGCACGCAAGCACGAACGAACGCACACACGCACGCATGCACACATTATGCGGAAACAAAACGCCCATCCAATGTATTGCCATGTTTAATGCAATGCTTCAAGCGGCCTATCTATGCTAATCGGTCCGGTTTATGCCCATATATGGATATGCATTTGGAAACGAGACGTCCTCTACGTTAGTGCAAGTAATCGGCTCATAATTCCATCACGTGAAAGACGCGTGCAACTCTTTCATTAGGCAAAGTCAATCGCCATACATTTTTTCCTATCTGGCTGTTGCTGTTGCAGGGCGAAGATCTCGTTCGTCAAAAACGTAAGTATTACTTACAAAAACGCCATAAACAGAGCAATAAACATGTTTTTCGTGTATGTATGCATTCTTATATGTATATCACTAAAGTTACCTGACAATAACCATGTAAAAGTGTGAAATTACTACCTTTTTGTCAGAACGCATGTGCTTGTCAACTCTTGTATATAACCGCATGTTGTTGTGAGCGAGATTGCCAAACGGGTTTCTCGTAGATCAATATAAGGTCACACTAAGAATTGCCGTCTGCTGGCCATAGAGTTACATTATTAATCACCCCCCCTTTAAGCTACTAACTTACTAACGGGTGTTTTATTTATGTCTGTGCTGTTGACCCACTCTGGCCTCATTCTACACGAAATCACGTTTGATCATGTGACCCAAAGGCAACATCACGTGCACAGTATGGCGGCTATTTATGAAATCTTTTCTGTGTGACCGATAAATGTACTCATAAATTATTATTTGGAGCACATTTCTTCAGTTTCTTGAAGCCCAAGTGTCGGCTGTATGTCACAGAATACACATGTGAAACGGTTAGTACGTATTGGTTTTAACACTTAAGTTATTAGTTCCGTAGCCATTTGGCTACGGAAAGCCCAATTCGGCGAGTTAATAAAACCCGCTGTGGACGTTCGCCTCAGAGACGAAGAGTGGGGCGGACAAGTTTGCCTACTCTTTCATTGGCCGTGCGGGCCTAACTGACTTACGCACCTAGTTGGAACGACAAAGGACTTGGTGCTCCGCGGTTGGCACAAAAGCAACACGCCATGTCCGTAATCGGTTTGTCATTCGAACAGATGTCATTCATATAACCTCGCAGTCGACACCAACCCAATCGTACTACAATATATACAATATAATAGATTCGTTACAGTAACTTCACATTTCATAAGTAATATTTTCCAACTGAGCACACGTGATCTACTCTGAATGCTCACTGGCAACAATCCGCGCAGTATCACAGCAGGTAGTGGGTGTAACGGGGTTAAATGTAATCCCCTTTTCTACGAAGAAATTTGTGAGTTTAAACAGTTATGTGGTGCCACGTCCAGCACTGTTCCAAATAAAAGTCGAGTACACCCGTACTGTCTTCTAACTGCATACCTCTCATACCCTACCTACCTACTTGTTGCAAGGACATTACCCCAGTAGCCCTCGTCCCAGTAGCCCTCGTCCCGGTAGCCCTCGTCCCGGTAGCCCTCGTCCCAGTAGCCCTCGTCCCGGTAGCCCTCGTCCCGGTAGCCCTCGTCACGGTAGACCTCGTCCCGGTAGCCCTCGTCCCGGTATCCCTCGTCCCGGTAGCCCTAGTCCCGGTAGCCCTCGTCCCAGTAGCCCTGGTCCCAGTAACCCTCGTCCCAGTAGCCCTCGTCCCGGTAACCCTCGTCCCGGTAGCCCTCGTCCCGGTAGCCCTCGTCCCAGTAGCCCTCGTCCCGGTAACCCTCGTCCCGGTAGCCCTCGTCCCGGTAGCCCTCGTCCCAGTAGCCCTCGTCCCAGTAGCCCTCGTCCCAGTAACCCTCGACCCAGTAACCCTCGTCCCAGTAGCCCTCGTCCCAGTAGCCCCTGCAGGTGCGAGAATTGACTGCCATTAGCCCCCCGGTCGGTATGCTACTGATTGAACATACCGTCTCTACATGTTTGGGATTAGCTGTTTATCACAAACATTATTATGATTACACAAACAGTCTAACCAAATAAGACTCAGTTATTAACTAAAGCTACGAAATTCATAGCAACAATGTTGTTTATATTTATTTTGAATGGTAAAGGTAATGTTACGTGTGAATGCTCTCTTACTTACCGTGAATACTGTAAATTGCAGCGTAAGTGTAGATCTTAAAATAGTATGGTGTGAGCTAATCATTCGAAGCCACATTTAACTGTCACACATTGAGTGACTAGCTCGCTGTCCTAACATTTAAATGAAGTCTTCTACAAAAACTTTGTGTGAGGTGAGCAAAACCCAATTTAACATTAAATGAAAACGCTAAGATTAACGACAGTTTATTAACATTTTCAATATCAGTTTGAGCCGATAAATAATATGATTCACACATAAGAAAGCGTTTTATAGTTTCATTCTTACAAAGAAAGTCCCATAATAACTGAATGTGCATGCACACTATATGTATGAGTATTTCCTTGTTTAAAATAAAAACTCACTATGGACGAGACGTGTTGCTCGTGCACCAGCCCGGGACACCAATCCTCGGCCGTTTTGAGAAAGGTTACATGTTGTGCTTTTAAATGTGTGTGTGTGTGTGTGTGTGTGTGTGTGTGTGTGTGTGTGTGTGTGTGTGTGTGTGTGTGTGTGTGTGTGTGTGTGTGTGTGTGTGTGTGTGTGTGTGTGTGTGTGTGTGTGTGTGTGTGTGTGTGTGTGTGTGTGTGTGTGTGTTTGTTGTGTGTGTGTGTGTGTGTGTGTGTGTGTGTGTGTGTGTGTGTGTGTGTGTGTGTGTGTGTGTGTGTGTGTGTGTGTGTGTGTGTGTGTGTGTGTGTGTGAATGGATTTGTGCGTGGTAAGGTTGGCGGGCGTGGGCGTGCGTGCGTGTTTGGGTAATCACGCACGATGTGTGGTGTAGGTGTTTTTCGGTGGCACACTTGCACGAAAAAATTGTAAAATCGGTAGGAGGAGAGGCCAGTGGCACCAATTATCCGTTTGTCAACACTTCGTGGCCGTTCCGTTCGCTGTTCTGCCCCACCTTTATTTTAAACAAGGAAATACTCATACATATAGTGTGCATGCACATTCAGTTATTATGGGACTTTCTTTGTAAGAATGAAACTATAAAACGCTTTCTTATGTGTGAATCATGTGATTTATCGGCTCAAACTGATATTGAAAATGTTAATAAACTGTCGTTAATCTTAGCGTTTTCATTTAATGTTAAATTGGGTTTTGCTCACCTCACACAAGGTTTTTGTAGAAGACTTCATTTAAGTGTTAGGACAGCGAGATCTACACTTACGCTGCAATTTACAGTATTCACGGTAAGTAAGAGAGCATTCACACGTAACATTACCTTTACCATTCAAAATAAATATAAACAACATTGTTGCTATGAATTTCGTAGCTTTAGTTAATAACTGAGTCTTATTTGGTTAGATTGTTTGTGTAATCATAACAATGTCTGTGATAAACAGCTAATCCCAAACATGTAGAGACGGTATGTTCAATCAGTAGCATACCGACCGGGGGGGCTAATGGCAGTCAATTCTCGCACCTACAGGGGCTACTGGGACGAGGGTTACTGGGACGAGGGCTACTGGGACGAGGGTTACTGGGACGAGGGTTACTGAGACGAGGGTTACTGAGACGAGGGCTACTGGGACGAGGGCTACTGGGACGAGGGCTACTGGGACGAGGGTTACTGGGACGAGAGCTACTGGGACGAGGGCTACTGGGACGAGGGCTACTGGGACGAGGGTTACTGGGACGAGGGTTACTGAGACGAGGGCTACTGGGACGAGGGTTACTGGGACGAGGGCTACTGGGACGAGGGTTACTGAGACGAGGGCTACTGGGGTGATGTCCTTGCAACAAGTAGGTAGGGCGCGGGTCGTCCACAGAGAGTGGGTCTACGTGAACTGATTAGGCCATGACTATGAGAGGTATGAAGTTAGAAGACAGTACTCACACCAATTTCTTCGTAGAAAAGGGGATTATATTTAGCCCCGTTACACCCACTACCTGCTGTGATATTGCGCGGATTGTTGCCAGTGAGCATTCAGAGTAGACCACGTGTGCTCAGTTGAAAAATATTACTGATGAAGTGTGAAGTTACTGTGAGGAATAGAGAGTCTGTCTATACCCAGGTTTTCATTAATACAGTTGAGTGAACTGGAGCAACGTGAAGTGAACGAAATTGACCATCCTTCGAAACGACAGCAAGAAAATCCGGATTTCTCGATTGACTCTCCGATGTTCTAAACACTTCGCTATCGCACACCGCGTATGGGACCGACTGCTTGCCCCACCATCTGGTGAGCAGAAGAACTGCAGTATCAGCATTCAGTTTCCGAAGAAATAGACCGACGGTCGTCGAAACGTAGCAGTGGGTGAGATAACTAACTGTAAACAAGTGAAACTAATAAAAAATGCTTTTATATCTGATATGAGCTCTACGTCGTTGTACTGTACCTCCGAAACCATTTTTATGACATTTGTTTTAGATGAATTCTTCGTCATTTTTGGCTTGTGATTTTATGTCGTGTGTCTTGTGTACGGTGACGTGTATGTTCATGTGTACTACTCTTACTTGACGTGTTATTGTCCGCAGAAGATCATACAATGGGCGGTGACACAGTTCGCAATGACTATGTGTTTTATATGGCGTCACACGGCTGTTCCGAATAACGCATGCAAGTTAGACCTGGGGAGGTCAGAAACACCCAATTAACAAACAATTGTAAGCTGCCAATTCAGGCCATCATCCCAGTTTGTTGAATTAAGTCACCGGGATGTCCAAAAAGCGCCATTCATCAGCTAGCCATGGGATGCCTTTATTTCAGTCAGGAGACCATATCACTGGGCACTAGCTGACAGTGCTAACTGCTAAAAACTGGCAGCTGTGTCTTCCTGTGTATAAGTAAGGTGACTCAAGTCAGCCCTATACCAGTATAAGTATAGTCTGGTGCCAGTAGTCTGACTAAAAAATACAAAGGGGATTTGAGCCTTCTAAACTGGCAAATGCTAACCCTCTCAACAACCAGTAGTTAAGAGAAGAACAAATAAATTGCAAACTACTAATATAAATAGATTACAAATTGCAACACTGCTTTTGTGTACCAGAAGAAGACAAACTGAACTGATGTATTCGCATGTAAATTGGCCTCATGTGGTTTTTATTCAAAACAAGGACAACATTTTTATTCAAATTTTTACACATCCCCTTTGTTCCCATTTGGACAAATCTTCTCACCTCCCTTCAAGTGATGCACGTATGGGGGGGAGTTAATGTTTAGTCGCTCGTACACAAACTACAAAGATATTGGTTTAACGGGAATTATTATATCAAAGCATGTGGAGTCATAAAAGGTAACCGTATGTATGTGAATGGAAATGTCATAACGAAAAGTACTCATACGTTTATTCATACTCATGAGAATGTTCTCGTACTCGTACTCATCTTTTAGCAGTGTACTCGAACTCGTACACGTACTCACAAAATGTACTCTGCCCCAGGTCTGATGCAGGTGTTACATAGATGAGCCATGATATCTAAATATCTAGTTCATTTCCTGACAATAACATATACAGAGAGCACCTGTAAAATATGTATGCAAAAAATACACTCACCGAGTCACGATCAAATTTTTAACATTTATAGCCTTGTTATCTCTAAATTGAACTGTAACGTTGAAACTACTGGGAAAATCCAAACTCTCACAACTACATATCTGTCGTGTCGGGCGACATCTTGAAAGTATGTTGATTGGATTGAAGGGTGACCCGGATCTACTTTTGAAGGTGTTGGTTCGTGGCACTACATTGGTCGACTGTGACATGCAGAAATGCCATAAGCATATAACTGTCAAACCTAACTGTATGTGCCCGTGGTGTTGTTACCGTGGGGTTCACTGTCGAATCTAGTCAGGGATGTCTTCCGTTCTGCAAGCCTGGATTCTATGACATAATCCACTATGACATAATCCCCCGGACAATATCCCCCTAGTACAAAATTCCCCTAGAACAATATGCCATGGATTATATTCCCTGTTCATAGGTAACAATAAAACAACAGTCAATAGTTGAATAACATTCATGATTATTTATTGTATTTGTCTCTTCTCAATTTGTCATACTTTGAGTCACGGGTAACATCAAAGAAGAAGCAAATGTGTTACAGACGCAGTTTATATAAACACTCTGGAAAAATAGGAGACTACACAAACTACAAAGAGGCAGTTAACCTAGCTACTACTGAAATTAGAAAATCCAAAAGAACATTTGAAAAAAGTAGCTGGTAATATAAAGAAATACAGCAATACTTTCAATGCTTATGTAGGAAAAGTAAACAGAAAATTCGAAATTAGGTCGGACCACTGGAAAGCAACCGTGGAAACTTTTAAATAGTAAATTGTGTATGGAACCATAAAAGACTGGGGTGGACCACCAAACATACCGATGTCATGCATACGATGGTGTCACCATAGTCATTATATTCGTAAACGATGGAAAATATATCAAGCCATCTATATCTGAGCTTTGAATGCCACTCGATACGGTCACCAATTTCTAATGGAATCGTTCGATCACTTAATATTGTATTTCGCTTCAAATATCCTCAGAGGCGTCAACCCCTAACAATCACTGTCCCTTTCTTATATGCATTTGCACCACTTAATACTGGTGGTTCTTGGGCGTAAAGATAAGGACTAAGCGAGAAATTGAGCCTAGCCAGTCTTCGAGCATACCGACTAACCACTTACGATATAGTCTAGACCAGGGATCAGCAAACGTTTTGGGACGAGGGCCAAAATGTTGAGTGCTATGTTAAGGCGGGTCAAAGCTTTTAAGCACGGAAAAACACAATGCACACATATTGCTTTTATTATCTGCTATCCAGGCTCAAAAATATGGTACTGTACAAATAGAACATGGAAATATTTTCGAAACAACGCAAGAGAAGTCAGCATGTCTAATGAATGCAGTCAATGCGAATGATGGTGCTGCATGTTCTTCGACAACTGACCGAACTGTGGGCAGAGCGGAGAGATTGAGAGTCGCAGAAGATCCCTCAAACGTGTGTCCTTGAGTCGGCACCGGAGGTTCTTGATGTGATTGATGGCTGAGAATCATGATTCACATGACCATGTGCTGCGAAAAGCACCAACTATTTCGGTGCTGCTTCGATCAGCACTGGAAATCGCACAGGCACTTGCGTTGCCCAGAAAAGAACGAGATCGTCTTTCGCAGCATTAAACTAATTTGTAGTCCTAGCACCACTTTGAAATCGATGAAATTGTCCTGCAACGCTGCTTCGTCGATTGCAACCGTTTGCGACAATGTTTGGCAAATAGCTGGCACCGCAGTAAAAGGCTTGTAAAGAAGCAGAACACGTCGTCGATAGCAACGAAGTCAGCGAATCGTCCGCTGAATGCGGTCTCCAGGATGATAAGCACATCAGCAAGTACCCGCTTGGCGTCTGCGATACGTTCATCGTCTTCGCCACAGAATTCTCTGGTGAACTTGAAGTGCATAAAATTGCCGCCTTCTGCATGAACTTTGAAAAGTGTCACCTTGTCCTCGAAGCCCTTCACCGCTTCGTACAAATTACACAGCAACTTGTGCCGTCCTTGTAGCAGCAGGTTTAACTTATTAAGTGTCCGAAAATGTCAGAACGCAGAGTCGCACCCGTAACTTGTCATCTTCCAGATAGGCAACTGGGTGATCAATTTATTTGAGAAAACTCACGATGTGAGGAAGCAGTGCAGCAAATCTCTCAAGAAGTGCGCCTCGACTCAGCCAACGGACACTGTTGTAGAATAGCACATCACCGAATTCTGCATCATCAAGTGCAGCCAAGTGTTTTGGAACCTCCTGTGGTTGAGAGAACGTGCGCGGATAATGTTCACGCTCTCTACAACAGTTTACATCGTATCCTGCAGACCACAGCCTGCTTTCGCGCACAATGCTTGCTGGTGAATTATGCAGTGGTATGATATCAGATTCGGCTTTCCGATTTATTGACGGAACAACACAACGAATCCAGCATGGCGCGCCGTCTGTACACAGAGAAACCAAATTTTCTTCGCCGAACTTCAACAGCGCACTGCAAACGTCCCGCGCTGTCGTGCCCTTCAATGGGATCAGGCAGAGGAAGTCTTCTGATAAGCCTTCGTTGAAATACCGCACATACACCATCAGCTGTGCCATATCACTTTTATCAGTGCTTTCGTCGAGAGAAAGTGAAAAAGCAGGACAGGCTCGCAACTTTGTCATCAGCTGCGTGAAAATATGTCATCACTCAGCTCATCACATCGACGGGAAAATGTGTCGGGTGAAAGTGGCAGTTTCCCAATCTGTTGCACGTTCTTATCTTTGTTCTGAAAACCAGCGAACATAACTTCGGCACTGGCCATGAAAGCCTTCTTGAACAATTCTGAGTGAGTAAACGGCACCTTGTGTTGAGCGAGTAAGTAACATATGCGATAGCTGGCTTCATTAAGATGGCTTGAAGTATTTATAAACACAGATACCCTCTTCGTCTCGCCCAAGTATGAAATCGTTTTTTTAACTCCTTCATGCGTTCGTCTTTTCCCACATATGCACCGTCAAAGCACTTTTTATGCTTCGAATCGTAATGCCGTTTCACGTTATAGCGTTTCAAATCAGCAACGCTTTCGCGGAAGCAAAAGAAGTACTCATGCTCCCAGGCAGCGTCAAACGCTCTCTTTCCGGAATAATCAAAACGACGTTTTTTTCCCATATACGCCATAGTCCTGAGATTCACAAATTCAATGTTAGCTGTGTCGTAGATGACTTGTTATTGAGCGATGTTTCATCCGGGTTTCTGGGAATCGATCGTTAGTTTCTGTTATATTAACAGTAGCGCCGCCTAGCGAACATCACTGCAAAGGTGAAGGTTGTTGCTATTAAATGTGTACGAAGTTTACTCTAGCGAATTCACACTAAGTGAACAACAAAATTAATGCTTCATAATATTTCAAATTTGTGTAAGCTCTATGGCTATTTTGTAAAGTTGAAACAGTTGGCATAATTGTATTGAAAACCATCAGGAAACACGTTATTTAGTGTTCATAGAACACCTGGAATTTTTTTACTGAAAAAAGTGTATATTGCTGGCACGGTCACGCGGGCCAGTTGAAAGCGGGCTGCGGGCCAAATTTGGCCCGAGGGCCAAAGTTTGCGGACCGCTGGTCTAGATGTTACGCAGTGGCTTAAGGCGTCAGTCCTGGTCCATGCATGTGTCCCTGATATTGTGCAAAAGTGTGCGACAACTGCCCAGTTATCGGCGCATTGAAGGTTAATGATGGTTTCTGTCTAAGCCCTGGCCCACAGCACTAACAATCCGCTTGAGGCGTAACGTCCCTAGATATGTTTGGCCACAGAATACACCAACAAAATATAACATATTCATAGAAATAATATTACATAAACGCGGAAGTTTGAAAAAAAAACTCTACCGAAACATAACCAGCCCAAATTCGCCGCAATTGCCACTCCGGTTTCGTGTTGAAATGCGTGGTGTGGTAAAGAAAACATGGATAAAGGGTTAACTTACCACATCGATAGCAGCATTGGTCATTCCAAGTTTCTTGAATGTTTCTTTTACTTGCTGCGGCGACGCTCTTGCCGTCATATACGCAGTAGCAATTTAGTCGTATTCCAGGTTAAGCCAAATTATGATCATGAATTCCCTTTGAGTACCGAAAGTGCACTAAATGTTAGCACCAGCATGAACAGTTGCTAACCCCTAACCAGAAACCTGTGCTAACATTTAGTGCGTTGTCCCTGTTGCTATACGCTGATTGATGTGGGCGGAAACGGCTTAACGCTATAGTTACGTAATTTCCGTATTTAAAAACGTCGCGCAAGTGACGTAACTACGTTACACACATAATGTTATCGTTGGTACCCGTCGCACACCGGAAAAACGCCAAGTCATGCGCCAACTCAAACTTCCCGACAGTGGCGCCACTCAGCATATATATGTATATCGTGCCAACTAACGCAACCACACATTACATTCACAATGTGGCGCCACTTGTGTGGAGTTTGGCGCCAACTAACGCCACCGCACATTGTCATGTTTTCTTGTTCCGTTTGCATGGTCCCTTGGTCGATACACATTATGGTACTGCTGAAGGGAGAATGTCAGTCTACCTGTGATATATTTAACAGTTATTTCAGAAGAAAAATCAGCATTGCTCGTTCAACATTTCTAATGACTTATTACATTTAACTCCAAGCAACTCTATCTATGGTTAACATAGAATACTATTTAAAATATTTGTTCTACAGAGTTGGTGAGTCCACGACAGTTTTTTCCCGTCGAGATCACACTGTGAATCATGTAACAGTGGAACTTCCGGTAATAAATCTCCAACAAGCTTCTTTTCTTTTACACTTGCTAAAGTTGGTGAAGTGAGGAAAGTAATCATGTCCTCTCCTATTACTTCCTTTGATCTTGGTCCGTTCTGACCACACTGTAGAAAGCGTGTCTTGATTCGTTGCCCGAATAACCAATAACAAATATCATATATTTCATTCATTTCCAAGCGGTGGTGGAGCGAACCCCTGAACGGACTGTGAGCCAAATAACAATTTGCTGATCAAATAACACCTTATACATCATTGTTTTAATACACCCAAGTTAAACGTTTCGTAGCGTTGCACCGAAACATTGGAAAGAATCAGTCGTCTAGTTCTTTTTCCATGACGAATATCCGTTTGCTTAGGGCATATGCCATTTGAGTTGTTAGTTAGTGCTTTGTTTTATGTGCGTTAATTTCCATCCCATACTCTGAGGATGTTCTATGAAGGCAGTGTACTAGGTTGGCCACTTGTTGTTCGCCCGATTCTCCTGGTAGGTCGTCGATGACGTCAGAAAACCTGTGATAGTTCTTCCTCCAATGTTGATCGTGCCTGTGTAATCTTCGCGTGCGTTTGTCATGATGCGACCAGGGAAGGTAGTGAAGTGTCGGTGGAGAGAAGACAACCTTATTAGACTCCGACTGTGGAACCATTCACCTACGGTACCATTGAGAATAACGACGCTGCTGGACGTCGCATGTAGTTGTTCGATGACATTAATAAAGTTATGGAAGATATTGTCAGTACCTGTCAGAATGGGAAAGATATTGCGAGCGAGAGAAAGTAGTAGAAACATTTTTGGAAAGCAAGAGAGCGAGAGAAAGAGATATATATATATATATATATATATATATATATATATATACAGACGGGACAAAACGCCCACCTATATATATATATATATACATATATATATATATATATATATATATATATATATATATATATATATATATATATATATATATATATATATATATATATATATATATATATATATATGCCTAACTGTTAAACGACATTAAGTCCAGCGGCCTCAATAACCGGTTATTCGTACTTTTGTGCCAAGCATTCGCTGTGGACCAAGAGCCGCTGCTCTTCCACACCGAAGGCCGTTGGCTATCACTGGGAACTAGATGTCATAAAATAGGAAATCACCGAATTGTTTTGACCGCGTCGTTAGTTGATAAACGGTTGGACAAAGGTAGCTCTAGAAGCTGGCCTACTTGAACAACATCTTCTTCCGCCTTTACTTAATAAATCACGCTTCATGATGAATATCTAAACGTGGCGCTTCAGCTAGGGTGAAAAACGGGACGTGGAAACGTGGGCAATTTGTGCAGGTGCACTTGTATCCCATGCAAAAGTAGTTTCAAGCATACTTCTTCTATTTGAGTGCGCTTCGAATTCCATCGGTTAAGTGTGCAGCTGCGATCACTCTGAGACGGCGTGCAGGAGGGCTTGTTGAAGTTCGTGAACGACTCCACCGTACGTGATGCATTTGAAGCTCTTCCCCATGAGTGCCCGATATAGCATTGGTTGATGTTTCCATTTATTTACCTCTTCCCCATCAGTGCCCGATATAGCATTGTTGATGTTTCCATTTATTTACCTCTTCCCCATCAGTGCCCGATATAGCATTGTTGATGTTTCCATTTATTTACCTCTTCCCCATCAGTGCCCGATATAGCATTGTTGATGCTTCCATTTATTTACCTCTTCCCCATCAGTGCCCGATATAGCATTGTTGATGTTTCCATTTATTTACCTCTTCCCCATCAGTGCCCGATATAGCATTGTTGATGTTTCCATTTATTTACCTCTTCTCCATCAGTGCCCGATATAGCATTGTTGATGTTTCCATTTATTTACCTCTTCCCCATCAGTGCCCGATATAGCATTGTTGATGTTTCCATTTATTTACCTCTTCCCCATCAGTGCCCGATATAGCATTGTTGATGTTTCCATTTATTTACCTCTTCCCCATCAGTGCCCGATATAGCATTGTTAATGTTTCCATTTATTTACCTCTGCGAGGATTCTCGGCGACGTTCTACGTGAAAACAACATTTAGTACCCTTCTGTGCATTACGAATGACCTCCGTGTCTCCTTAGCCCAAACTGTTCTGCGAATCGAAGCCCTTGTTTTGATCAGACAATCTCAGCCTTCAATTTGAGGTGGTTTCTCGACAACCGGTTTCCTATACTACCTCCACTCGGGGTACAGTTTTGTTCGCTTCATTACAAAAATGTGTATCACTGAACTCAGGGTTGAATGTTGGTTAGTGTATGATTCTATGTCACTACTGGGGTATCTGACCGATCGTTTCAGGAAACGGGGGTAGGCTGGAAGAAACAGGCTGGGAACTGCTGCGATATGGGTAAAACTTCCGCGTTGTAGTATAAACCGGAAAGAACATCAACAATGGTGAGTTAATAAAATTGTTATAATCAGCAAATCAGCAATAATACATGAATTTGCTTTTTCTTAGCTCTACAACATTATAATTGCTTGGGTGGGAGTTTACTGAGTACTGTCTACTAAACGTTTTTATTTCAATATACACCACTCTAGATACTCTCGCATCTAGAAACGCATCAGGAGTCAAAGGGCAACACGACCTATTATTGTATATAGTGCTTAGCTCGGGATATTCATACAAAGAAAACTAGTTAATAAAAATATGCAGTGCAAATTATTTAGTTAGAATCATTGTACACAAATATGAGCGAGCATTGTATAGTACCATAACTACCATCTGAGTGACGCAGTACAAATTCGAAACACTACAATTAAGAATGACAAATATACACTATGTTTACTATGCCAAATAGGGACAAATCCCGGTTTCGTGTGGCATTAATACTGATCATAATTAAAAAAGACTACACTGTCATATGTCAGAATAGAGAAGACAGAAATAATATATATATATATATATATATATATATATATATATATATATATATATATATATATATATATATATATATATATATATATATATATATATATATATACATATATATATATACGTATATATATATATATTTATATATATATATATAGAGAGAGGGAGAGAGAAAGAGAGAGAGAGAGAAAGAGAGAGAGAGAGAGAG